>JAVJIF010034242.1:0-65758 GCA_038442645.1 Agave tequilana | reverse complement strand
TGAATTCAGTCGGTCGACCGTGCGGTCGGGCCGGCCCAACTGGCTGCCAGCGTGCACGTTTCTGTGCACGTCAGTCGACCCTACCGGCCGACCGGCTATATGGTGCGGTCGACCGTAGGGGTCGAACCGACCTAGCCTGGCACAGGCTATTCTGGTCAGCAAAAAAGGTTATTAATATTCAATAAATTCCCATAAAATCTCTAAAAATCCACAAAAATAGTTTTATCATTTTGCATTGATATATAAACATGTGATAAAAGTTTTGACTCAAATATCAAGCAATTAAAACTTATTTTTATGTCTTTTCATTTTTACCAAAAACCAAACCTTGTATTTTCTAAAACTGGGATTCTTGAATAGAAAGTACATTTTGTCTAAAACTCATCCAAATACAAAAACATGATATTTAATCATTTTGAAACATGATGCATATGGATAGAAATCCAATATACATGAAACATATACATATCATAGTTTTTGTCCTTAATTCCAAAATTAAGTTTTGTTAAAACACAAAACCTAAAACACATGAAATAGGTATATAAAGTAAGTTTGTCTAAGAGTTGAAGCATGCATGTATATAGAACAAATCTAATATACATTAAACCATGTAAACTTGTTTTGATATAATATCTATTCATGCAAACCAAGATCGGTTAAACCAAAAACTGAAAACCAAACATGATACGTGTGTGTTGTGAACTTGAGCTGATCATACTGTCTAATCTTTACAATTAGGATCTAAACCCAAAACAAACTATGGTACCGATGTCTTCTTGTAGAGCGTAATCTCCAAGCCGACTCGATTCAAAACTCTTTGATCCACCGAGCAAGTGCTATATATGATCTTTGACGCTTGGGCTCTTGAATCAACATGTGGGTAGCTTCCAAATCATCTTGTTGAAGCTAATCACCTACTAAAACTTGACTAATGATCTGAAACTAAAATCACAAGATTATTAGTACACATAACTACATGAGAATCATCATCAAAACTAGAGTGGAAGGCCTTTGGGCCAACATCTCCCTCTCCCTCCTCCTCTCCCCTCCCTCTCTGGCCCGATCGGGACAGAGAGGGAGCGGGGGAGAGGGAGGCAGAGGAGAGAGGGAGAGAGCGCGGAAGGTGGGCGGGCGAGCAGGCGGGCGGCGACAGTGATAGCGGGAAAGCAGGCGGGCGAGCAAGCGGGCGAGCAAGCAGGCGGCGATGGCAATCAGATATGTTCTGCGTTTTTTTTAACCCGACTTGGCATCGACTCGGCCGAATCAGCCCACGACTCGGCCGATTCACCGAGTTGACTCCGAGTCTTGGCCGAGTCGATCGATTCTGAGCCGATCCCTTGAACCGGGTCTCGGAATCGTCTCGGCAGGTGCCGAGTCGTCGACTCGGCCGAGTCTTCAAACTGTGGTCTTTTCACTACCAATAAGCTTCTCCAACCAGTCTCATTTGGGCATAACGATACTTCTGTTCAGATGTCAGGGAGAAATAACTGAAGTTCAAGATGATTTTCTCAATTTTCATACTCATAATGGTCAAAGGTAATACGACAAGATATAGTGGCTAAAGGTCTTAGTGAAGGCATATTGCTCGATAGGAATGAGTGGAGAAAGCTGATCCATGTGCCCGATCCGGCGTAATTCTCTTTTGGTTCATGTAGCCTACCCCAAATACTTGGGACAAATGGCTTAGTTGTTGTGTCATACTCATAATGGTCACTAGAACCTCGAAAATTTGGGATAGTCGCATACATATCATGTTCAACTTTCTTGTTATCAGTATCAATATTTATATATCTTCCACAAAAGTAAAATTTCATGAATAAACTTTTAGTGTGTAAAGATCAGAAGTTATCCAATAATCATTGCCCTTCTACTATCCCAATGCTGTAAAATGGCTCCGGGACTCAGTTACGGACCCAACGGTTCGAATAGAGTTCAAAACGGACTCTAAACGGGCGAGAAATGTCCTCTGGAAGAGTGAACTGACTTGCAGAACTGAAGTGTATTGATCTCCGATGATGTCAGCAAAAGCGGGTCGGGTTGGATCCGGGCTGCAAATGGGTCGGGTTGGACCGGGTCGCTAACAGGTCAGACCCAATTAGTAAACCCAACCCATTGGGTTTCCGATCTCTTCTTTGCAGCGGTGGCTACCCGGTGGCGGCAACGGTGAAGATCAGCGATGACGTTGCAACAAAGAGTTGATGCGGCGTCGACGAAGCATGAGGAGATCAACAGTGATGATGAGGAGCAGTGGAGCTCTCATAGTTGAGGACAACGGCGTCAGCAGAGGCGCTGACGGTGGCTGGTCTGTGCGATCTTGATTGGTGGCGAGGTGATGCAGTGATGCAGTCGACGACGAGGGAGAGAAAGGTGAAAGATCAGTAGTTCTAGTGGCGTCGAAGCGACGACGAGGTCGGTGTCGTGGTGGGGGTGGTGAAGAGGGAGATGGGTGTTGCCGATGGTGGTTGGTGTGTGATGGAGGAGGAGGGGGTCAAACTTTCAGATCTGAGAGGGTGGGAAGGCGACAGAGGAGATCGGTGGGCGACGATGGAGGAGATCTGCAAGGCGTCGGTGAGGTTGCAATTGTGCGGTTGCAGAGGATCTTGCGGTGAGGTTGCAGTGGTGGAAGAGGAAGACGCAACGTGGGTGATGGTGGCAAGGCATCGGCGGCGGAAGACGAAGTAAGGATTAGGGTTCTGATTTGGTGGGGAGTGAGAGAACGAGAGGAAGGAGAAGATGAACCGGAAACTTTGGGATTTTTGGGTGATTTTCAAAGAGAATTTCGGGGAAATTTGCTACATTGTTTTTTTTTTTTTTTTTTTGAATCTGGACTAGATCTGGTTTTTTTTTTCCCGAATAGATCTAAGATTGATCTAGAACTAGGGTATGGGAGAAGGGAAAGGATTTGAAGGGGATTGAAAACCAAGTGCTCTGATATCAAATTGATGTAAAACGGAAGGATCGCAATTACCTTCAAATCAATGAAATAAGAAACTAGGGTTTTGATAAGAAAATAAATAAAAGAAATTAGGGTTTAAGGATAGAAATAAGAACCGGGTAGATTTTGGGCTTCACACTCCTTACACCATGGGCTTCACACCCCTTACACCACGAGCTTCACATCTCAATCTCAAGAACTCAAGGGCTCTGAAATTTTAACTAGAAAATTTAATTCATTCATTGTTTACTGAATAAAAAGTACCGAGGTCTATTTATAAACTTTACAAAAGGACACTACTCTGATATAGCCGATGTGGTACTAAAACACAATATAAGTAACAACTAGACTTAAAAATAAACAAAAGCAATAAAAGACAAGTAGCACTTGTGTGATTTCCTCATTAGCATGGTTGTCACAGTTGTAATGCCAGACACCTATTCTTAAAAGTAATGTCCTGAATGATTGAAATCTTCGAATTACCCTTTTAATGTTAAGTCACTCATCCAAAGAGGAATCGCACATTCAGTTTCCTGAATTGAGCATAACTTAAAATGGTTTTATCCGATCTTCTGATTTTATATATGAGGTTAATGACATATGCAAAGTAGATTATGCTTTGGAAATATTGTTAGACCATGGGGATGCAACTACTTTTGTAAAATTTAGACTGCAATATGGTGAGGACGTGTATGTGTCTGTTTATATTATAGTGTCTGTTTATATTATAAGCATCTATATTTGGAAATTATTTGGGAAAGTGTTCTTCTGTTTGGCTCTTGTTTTTTTTTTTTTTTTTGGGTCTATGTTTTAGAGTTAAACGTAATTTCCTGTAGCAAATATATCGTATTTCCTCTCCGAGATTTTTTCACCAGTCTAGTATAATTTGGGAAAAACAAACTGATCCTTTAGGATTATGCAAATCCTCTTCCAAGGGTTCATAGTTTGCTCGACTAGGAATTTGGACGTCAAGAGGCGGTTGACATCAGGATTCCAACCAGTTGTAAAACCTTGTAAAATCTTTCATGGAGCCTTGCTCCATAGCCGACTCCATTTTTATAGGGAAAGGTTTAGATAATGTTGATGCTATGATGATCACATATGAAAATTAACAATCACTCGAGTATTTTTAATTCATGTATTGACATGGAAATATGATAATATTGCACTGACAGTCCATAAATTATTTTTTCAGCAATATGACTCATAATTCAAGCATCATGTTGCATCCTGGTCTTTGGAATGACAACAAAGCTAAGAAATAAGAGAGCTTATAGAATCTGAATATGTGATACATGCCAAATATATAAAATACTTCAAATTTTTTAGCTTTTCTTCGGTTACCCTAACGCCTCCGCGAGGAATTAGGATATCTATATATCCAATAACAATAAGTGTCTTTATTAATACACAGACAGAGCACTGTGTGTCTCTGTGTATACACGCAAATAACTGTCCGCGTGGATGAATTTCCAATGCTCTCTGCTTGATTGAAAGTATAGATCTAGCACTTTTGGTGGTGTCGAAAAGTGAGAGACATAATAAGAAAGTGTGAGAGATCAGGATTCAGGTTCTTAAAAATAACTCTTTTGCTTTACTATTGCACTCAGTGAATTTACTGACGGATCTGCATTCTATTTCTCAGACAACATCAACGGAAACAACTGCTCCAGAACTTGCCAAGTTGCTATATTGGCTGATGATGGTTGGCTACAGTATCCGCAACATTGAAGTGCGGTTTGACATGGAAAGAGTGCTTGGCGCTCCTGCAAAGCTTGCTGAGCTTCCCCCAGCAGAGAACATCTGACACGAAGACTGGGAGTACGTAGCGGTACTGATGTAGTAGCTCATAGCTTTGAGGTAATCCATTGATGGTTTCATTATGAAGAAGCCTAGAATCACAATTAGGGAGAACCGTCTCTAAGAAGGAAATATAGACATGCGGCTTTGCATTTTTCTCCAGCCCTTAATTATTGTTTATTTGAAGAATTGAGATTATCTGGTTTACAATCTATATAACATTACTTGAAAAATTTCCAGTATCTACACCTTATAATTTCCAAACACTAAATTATGAGAAATGTTCATCTAAATTTTCAATTCGAGTATTCAGCAAATTTTAGAAAAGGATTGCCAACTTGCTTGTGGCTATCAACCTTATTCAAGACTTGAGAATTGTCTTTGAAGGAGGGATTTTTTTTCCCATGTGGGAGGGGTTGGGCTGCCCTCCTTTACCCTTAAAAAAAAGAGGAATTCGTGAACCTAATTTGGAAAGTAATTAATTTTATACCCGTGAGTTCATGTGTGTGTACTAGGCGTTCCATTCTCTCCTCGTGAGAGTTTTTCCCCCCTGATATCGCGGGTATCTTTTCCCCCAATTTGGTGGCTACAATGGAAATAAATTACTTCTATACCGAATAATACAGTATTGCCCACTGAAAATGTTATTTGTAATGAAAATCTACTACTAATGTGAAAGAAATACCATCACTGAGATATATTATATTATATTTGTAATGAAGACATGCAATTCATGTTCAAGATATCCTATAATTCACAAGAAATGCCATACCAACAAGTGTAGAATTAAAACACAACTTCAAATTATATCTGTTTTGAGTTGGAAATATGGGTACAAAAGCAATTCCGAAACTAGGTGTTTTTTTCTTGAATCCAAGGGTTGTCTTCTTGTGTTTGAACTTACGTCACGAGAGACATTGTTGGCTGAAGAGGAGGCAGAGAGGCTCACAGAAAAGAGAAGAAATTCCTGGTATTTCGAACGAAAACTATGATGGAGAAAGAAATAATTCTTCTAAAGAAAAAAGTTATTATGTTCTTTAACAAATATAATTGATTTTTTCCATGGGGCAGATGCTGGGGTGGCAATTCCACTCCGACCCGAACCCGACTCAAAATTTTAAATTTCTAGTTTGAGTATAGTTTATGGTTTGGGTCGTAATCGGGTTAACTTGTCTGACTTGTTAGTTAATGGGTCAGATTTGAGTTTTAGCTTAACTTGATTACGACCCGATTAAGCTTGTTTAAAATTTTCACATGTATTATGCTTATATGTAATGGACGCAATATATATTACTACTTTGGTCTTTGTTGATGTTATGAATGTTTTTTATTTGTTTTTAGATTAGAATTTTTTTTTTGAACTTATTTTGTAAAATTGGATGGTAATTATAGTATAATGTGTTTAAAAAGGATTAAAAATTATAAATGAGTCTAAATGGGTCAACTAGAACTAAATGGGTCGACCCAACTTGCCCGACTCATTTAGTAAATGAGTCAAGCGGGTCGGGTCAGATCGATCCATTTAACTCTGTTTGAGTTTGGGTTTTGACCCAGTAATTGGCTCGGGTGTAGGTCAGGCATATATGGATCGCCCTGAATATGACCCAACCCGGTTAAATTCGACTAGATCCAATTGCCACCCCCAGGCAGATGAATTGCAGCTATTTTCACAGACCACTGACAGTCAGTCTTGGTGCAATTTCTCTAGTTTTCTGCAAATGGAGAGATGGGACCCAGAAAACAACTCATATGGTTTTTTAAAACAACTCATATGGGACCAGAAAATAACTCTTTTCCTTCTGCGATTTAAAAAGGCAATATAGTTCAAATACATTGATTTTTAACACATTCAGGTACTTTTTTTTTTTTCCTGCTCTCCACCATTTTCCTTGTGCCTAATCCCATATAATAGTCTACAATTTTCAGTTGGTTGCCAGTGAAAAGCCACAATTATTATGTTGTAGACTTGTAAATTTCGGATGGAAGAAAGAATAACAGTAACGCTGATTATGTTGGGAAATATGAAGAATTAAATGTGAATCTTTGAGTTGAATTACGGCGAGATCCGTTGATAGAATCAATTGGATAATGGTTGGAGTGTGTTCTCCTTTCATTGGGGATGAACGTGATATATTCACATGTTCAATTCCGACTTCGAATGAATGAGATATTCAAGTCTAAAGTTTGCCTAATTCAAAAGCCGAAAGGGACTAAAGGTAGTTAAAAGCATTTAGTCACATATTAGACATGAGATGGAAGTTTGAAGTGTTTAAATAGAGAAAAATGGAAACAAGGGGTGTGCTCTTTTGGTACTTGGAGTTTTCGTGCGCGATTTGAGTGAAACCATGAATACGCGCGCGCTTTAGGCTTCGGGTTCTGTTTCCCTACCTGGTTCGGTTTTTTTGAATCGGGTCTCACGGTATGGTGTGACGGCGGATCGCGTCTGACCCGCACAACGGCTGATAGGAAATTGCACGCGAACCATTACAACGGTCTGTGCGGTTTCTGTCTGAAACGATCCGTTGCAACGGTTCAGACCGAACCGTTGCAGTCATTCGGCCTCCAAATTACGATTATGCCCTTCCCGGAGCGCTATAAATAGCGCTTCTTTCTTTCATTTTAAAACACAGACAACACAGAAACAGAGAAGAAAACTCGTATCCCTCTCTCTTCTCTTCTGCAACTCGGATTCCGAACTAGAAGTGAAGAAGTATCTCTTCTTCTGCAACTCGAATTCCGAACTGGAAGTGAAGAAGTAACTCAAATTTTGAAAAGGCTCAGAGAATTCAACAAATTCTTTAATAGAATTGTTGTCTGAATCTGTGACTTCCAAAGAAGAATATTCTTTTATCTCCCTCCTTTCTCTACAATGGGTGTTCCTCCAAAGTAAAGACAAATATTCTCCCTGAGATTTCTCTTGGTCCTGCGGTTTTGATAATCCTGTGAAGGTACTGGTTAATTACGGTTCGACCGTACGGTAATTTGGTAGTGCTATCCAAATACCGTGAAGGAGTGTTGTATCTTGGGAGACCAGCGTCCAGTAACCCGTTAGCACTGTAGCGGGGGACGTAATTGTCGTAAGGAGATTCGCTATAAACGTACCTCACTCCAAGTACTGATTAAGTGAATTAATTTTCTGGGGTTATACTGATATACAGTATATTGAGACTGACTTATACCAGTCTAATTGGTGTTTAACCAAGGAAGGTAATTGAAAGTTGGTTCTGTAATTAAAAAATATTCTATTGAACGGAAAACCTCCCACCTGATATTCACCGACCTGGCCAATTAGATCGGTGACATTGATTAGTTGTCAGATTGATTCATAGAACTAATAGATTATACTGCTAATATTATACTAGATTGTATTACTATTAGATTGGCAAGTAAGTTACGCTAGCAATTCATGAGAGCAGATTTCACATGCTAGTTTAACAGTGATATAATATAGTATAAAATTAATAGTACACTCTTGAGATAAAGTGAGGACTCCCTGCGTGAAGCAATGGCCTAATCCCCTTACAAAAAAACACTGATCAAATAATCAACTGTCTGCACACGACCAAAAACAAAAAAAAACCCCAAACCACCACCCCCCCCCCCCCCCCACCCCCCCGCCACCCCCCCCCCCCCACCCCCCCCCCCCCCCCACCCACCCACTGTGTGTGTGTGTGTGACTAGTAAACTACAAAGGCCCATCAATGGCAGCTTTCGTATTCTAATATAACACCGAGTGATCTATCACCTTTCGTATCTAAGAATAATTTAGTCCCTGTTTTCTTAACTAAATGAATTAGTCCACTTTCATCTACCGAGAATCTCCCATCAGTTTGGAAAAAAGAACACAACGAAAAAATATGAAACAGAAAAATTATGTTTTAAAGCCATCACTCTCATCGTAAGCTTTTTTTCTACTTCAAGACTGATCTTCTCAAAACTATCACAAGTTTTTATGATTTTCTTAAATAATCCAACAACTAAGCATTCTTTTAAACTTCTTAAATCTTAAAATACTATCATAAAAAATTCTCAAAGTTCATTCAATTTTCTTTTGAGGGCTATATTTTTCCCTTTGTTTGTCCTTTCCGTGTACGAAAAGCATGAGGTAATCTTTTGAATTGTTATGAAAACAGAAGATTTTGTGCAAACGGTTGCTGTGGTGTAGTGGTTATCACGTTAGTCTTACACACTAAAGGTCCCCAGTTCGATCCTGGGCAGCAACAACGTAGTTGGGAATTTTTTGCCCTCTTATGCATATACTAGATGCATATAAGGCCTAAAGGCTATCATTTTTGAGTAAGTTCATGTATTGAGTCAGGCTTCCATTTGCAACTAAGGCTTGAATCGGTAAAGGACATGCATAAGTAATAAGTTCCTTGTATTACTGTTAGATGTTCAAAAAGACCATATATCTACATAAGCTTCTCCCAATGAGGCTTGGCTCATTGGGAAAAAGTGGGAATCCGCTGTGAGGAGTCCCACGTTCAAGTCCGGTTACAACGCCCAAAAAGAAAATAAAGAAAAGAAAAAACATAAGTTCCTTGTATTAGCGATTTCCATTTGCAATTTTAGGCTCCATACGTTGGTGTACTAGTTGCATATAAGTATTAGGCCTAAAAATATAAGTATTAGGCCTAAAAAGATAAGTTCATGTACATTCTTGCAGCTTTTCTTTCTTTAAACCTTCCACTTTTTTTTTAAACATAATCCCTGCAGTGTAAATCTTCTCTCGTAATTATTTTTTATGCATTTGCTTGTGTTGAAGAATGTGGCAAAGATATCACGTTCATGGCGAGAAGAAAAGATCGGCCGAGCTCGGGGTCGCATTCTCAATTTTGATGTACTTCTGGACATGAGAGAGACTGCCCCTCATCTTGGTGACTTCGTGCTTCACCAAGTGTTCGTAAAAGGAGTGGGTGACTTGCAAGCTACTGACGAACGCTGTGTTGAGAATATGAAGAATATATGTGAATCTTTGAATTGAATTACGGCAAGATCAGTTAATCAAATCAATTGGATGATGGTTAGAGTGTGTTCTCCTTCCATTGAGAATGAACGTGGTATATTCACATGTTCAATTCCGACTTCAAATGAATGAGATATTCAAGTCTAAAGATTGCCTAATTCAAAACCAAATGGGATTAAAGGTAGCTAAAGGCATTTAGTCCCACATTGATCATGGGATGGAAGTTTGAAGTATTTAAATAGAGAAAAATGGGAATAAAGGGCGTGCCTTTGGGTACTTGGCGTTTTCGCGCGCGATTGGGAGGAAACCATGCCTGCACATGCGCACGCGCGCGCCGCCGTCGGCGGTGGCGGCCGGCCGGTGTCGGCTCAGGACCGGGTCTGGGTTCGGGTTCCCTACCCAGTCTGATTCTTTTTGAGCCAGGTCTCACAGGTATGGGTTACGCGGAGCATACCCGCTCCGCTTTCCGGATCCGTACTGCCCCGCGCAATGGCTGTCTGTAAACCGTCGCGGCAGTTGGGCGGTTGCTGCGGTGGAAACGAACCGTTGCAACGGTTCAGACCGAACCGTTGCAACTGTTAGTTGGGTTCGGACCAAAGTACCCCTCCCAGAGCGCTATAAATAGCGCTCCGATTCTCTCAATTAAGATACACCAACTCATTAAGATACACCACAACAAATCTGCCTTCTAAACTCAATCTGAATGAGATCCTCTCTCTCTCTTTCTCTCAGTCTTGAAGTACTTCCAAAAGGAAAGTGGGAAATCAGTAACTCGTTTTCAAAGCAAATGGGAATTCTGCAACTCAGTTTCTAAAGCAACTTCCAAAGGATCCTGCAAAATTCATTCTAAAAGAGGGCTCAGAAAATTCAACAGATTCTTCAGTAGAATTGTTGTCTGAATCTGAAACTTCCAAAGAAGAATATTCGTCTACCTTCTTTTCTTCCTCTACAGTAGATGCTCCTCAAAGTAAAGGCAAATATTCTCCCGAACAACAGATTCTTTAGTAGAATTGTTGTCCGAATCTGGGACTTCCAAAGAAGAATATTCTTCTACCTTCCTTCTTCCTCTACAGTGGGTGCTCCTCCAAAGTAAAGGCAATTATTCTCCCGAAATTTGTCTTAGTTCCGCTGCTTCAATAATCCTGTGAAGGTATTGGTTAACTACGGTTCGACCGTACGGTGATTTGGTAGTGCTATTCAAATATCGTGAAGGAGTGTTGTATCTTGGGAGACCAGCGTCCAGTAACCCGTTAGCACCGGTGCGGGGGACGTAATTGTCTTAAGGAGATTCGTTTTAAGCGTACCTCACTCCAAGTACTGTATAAGTGAATTAATTTCTTTATACAGGGGTTATACTGATATTCAGTATATTGAGACTGACTTATACCAGTCTAATTGGTGTTTAACCAAGGAAGGTAATTGAAAGGTGGTTCTTTAATTAAGGAACGTTCTATTGAACGAAAAACCTCCCACCTGATATTAACCAACCTGGCCAATTAGATCGGTGATATTTCAGTGATATTGATTAGTTGTCAGATTGATCCTTGATACCAACAATCTTTAGACAATTAAGTATTAAAGTTACATACTTCTATTCTGCTTGAACTTGCAGAAAATGTCTGAGACTAATCAAGACAGCTCAAGTAAGGCACCAAACATGCAGATACAAGTTTTGATGCCTACTCCACTTTCTAACCCGAAGCCGAAGAAGCCAGAAAAATTTGGTGGTACAGAATTCAAGAGGTGGTAACAGAAGATGCTCTTCTACTTGACTACTCTGAATCTGGCCAAATTCCTGTAAGAGGATTCACCAGAACCCGGAACTGATCGGGACTCAGTCCTTGCAGTCGATGCATGAACTCAAGGTGATTTCCTTTTCTGAAACTATATTTTGAATGGACTGGATGACTCTCTTTACAATGTCTACAGTCCAATTACAACGGCAAAAAAGTTATGGGCCATTCTTGATAAGAAGTACAAGATTGAGGATGCCGGTACCAAGAAGTTCGCCGTAGGATAATTTCTAGAGTAAAAGATGGTGGACAACAAGACTGTGATCAGTCAGGTAAAGAGTTCCAACTTATCTTGCACGAGATAGAGGCCGAATGTATGAATATACCTGAAACTTTTTAGGTTGCTACTATCGTGGAGAAACTTCCACCTACGTGGAGAGATTTCAAGAACTACCTGAAGCACAAGTGCAAGGAGCTGAAGTTGGAAGATCTCATTGTGAGGCTTCGAATTGAGGAGGACAACTGAAAGTCCGAGAAAAGGGCAGTAAGAACTCCTATTAAGCAGAGGCCAATGTAATTGAAGACTCAAAGGGGAAAGCGTCTACTTTTAAAGGCTTAAAGCGGAAAAAGACTGCCCAAGGGTACAAAGGCAAGATCTAGAAAGGTAAGAACATGCGCTTCAAGGGAACCTGCTATATCTGCAATAAAGAAGGGAATAAGGCGAATGAATGTCGTATCCGTCTCAAAAAGAACAAGAAGAACCATCGACATGTAAATCTGACCGACCATGAGTCGCCAAGCTTTTCAGCTGTGGTATCAGAAGTGAATCTGACGACCAATAATAAGGATTGGTGGGTAGACACTGGGGCTACTCGGCACATCTGCTCTGAGAAATTATTATTCTCTGAATATCAAAAACTAGAGCAAGATGAGCAACTCTTCATGAAAAACTCAGCCGTCTCCAAGGCTGAAGGAAAAGGAAAGGTCATCCTGAAGTAAAATCTGGGCAAGAGCTTACTCTAAACGATGTGCTACATGTTCCAGATATCCGCAAGAATCTGATCTCTGGATCAATACTTAGTAAGAAAGAATCTAGAATGGTTTTTGAATCAGATAAATTTGTACTTACTAAGGTGGGATGTATGTGAGAAAGGGTTATCTTATTGACGGTCTTTTTAAAGCCAATGTTGCAGTGGTAGAAAAAAAGTCTGTGTGTTTGTACCCAAAGCTTATAAATAAAGAAAAATTTTATGTTTATTTGCTTGAGTCTCCTACTTTATGACATGGTAGATAGGGCATGTAAATTACAAATTATTAAAAACCTTGTCTAATCTAGAATATATTCCTAACTTGAAAGAAATTCGCAAGTGTGAGATTTGTGTTGAAGCTAAGTTAGCGAAAAATTCATCTCACTTAATTGATTAAAATACAGAACCTTTAGGGTTAATTCATAGCGATTTGTGTGACTTGAAGTTTATGCAAACTAGAGGCGTGAAAGTATTTTATTACTTTTATTGATGACTGTACAAGATACTGTTATGTGTATCTTTTAAACAGTAAGGATGAGGCAATGAATATATTTATAATATATAAAGCCGAAGTTGAGAATCAACTCAATAAGAATATCAAAATTCTAAAATCCGACAGAGGCAAAGAATATGAATCAAATGATTTTAGTGAGTTATGTGCTAAATTTGGTATAATCTATCAAAGAACAATACTATATACTCCTCAGCAAAATGGAATTGCTGAACAGAAGAACAGAACTTTGAAGGAGATGGTCAATTCCATGCTCGTAAGTTATGGAGCTCCGAAGAACTTGTGAGGGAAAGCTCTGTTAACTGCAAATTATATTCTAAATAGAGTACCCCATAAGAAACTTGATCTTATACTATTTGAGTTATGACGTGGAAGGACACTTTTCTACCATTACCTCAAAATGTGGAGGTGCCTTGCAAAGGGACTAGCATCATTACCTAAAAAGACTAAGTTGGGAGTAAGAACTATGGACTGCATATTCATAGGCTATGCCTTGAATAGTAGTGCCTACAGATTTCTGGTTCATAAATCAGAAATACCAGATATTCATGTAAATATGATTATCGAATTTAGAGATGTGTTCTTTGAAGATCTTTCTATACATACGGGAAACAGATAAGATTTCTTAGAAAAGAACACATGAGATAGCATTCAGGGACGAAAGCCCCGAGGAACCAATTGTTAATGCAGAAATTGAACCAAGAAGAAGTCAGAGATTTAGAATCTCAAAATCTTTTGGTCCAGATTTCATAACATATGCTATTGAAAGCAAACCTTAAACATTTAAAGAGCTATGTCTACCTCAGAAGTACAAATGTGGAAAGAAACTATAAATAGCGAAATAGAATCCATACTCAGTAATCATACTTAAGAATTGACAAACTTGCCTCCTGTAATATCTCAAATCTAAACTACCGTATTATCATTTTTCCCAAAGTATTTATTTTAATTTACTGATTATCTTTATTTAATCAAGCTAATTTATTTTTTTTCCTGTTAATATTATTATTGGACATGCAAATTATTTTCGAGACAGTAATTGGTAATTTGACACTTTACATTTACCATTATTATTATTAATTGTTATTTAATTATGACTACCATTATTTCATTAAGGTTATCATTTATTATTATTATTAGTGTTATTATTATTTTATCTAATTATGAGTATAAGTATTAGTGGTAGTAGTAAATGCTAATTATTATTTCTATTATTATTGTTGTTGTTGTTTATTAATATTATTATTTATCTTGATTAATTAATATTGTGATTGCCAACCTTATGATTATTTATGTCATGATTAAATTATTTTAGCGTCATTATTAATTGTTAATATTATTATAGCTTGCATTATTTATTATTGTTTATAGCATTATCTCCTTTCCTTGTATCCTTGATCTTTTCCCAATATTAATTCTCATTATCTAATCCTACCCATACCCCTTTAGATTCAACCCAATATCCATTAACCTATTGATCCTATACCCACTTGGATCAACCCATTATCCAATCCAACCCAAAACCCATTACTAACTCCTATTCTTAAACCCTAACCTAAACCAAATCCCTAATCAAATTCATCTCCTTCTCTTTTTCAGCCGCCGCCAGCTTCTTCCATGCGTGAGAAACCCACAGCAGCACTTGCCGAGTTTCCTCCGTTCTCCACTTCGACGGTAGCCCCACATCTCCGTCGGCAGCAACTCGAAGTCCAGCAGCACAGTGGCAGCCTGAATCCACCAAGCACCCTCCCTCCTTTCCGGGTGAGTCTCCTCGTCGTCGGAACTCCACCGGACCTCCCCCATCAGCCGCCGCTGCCATTTTTTCTGGGGTTTCTATTGAGCTGCATTTTTCTGAAATTTTTTTGGGAAATTTTTGGTTGTTTGCAGGTGTCGAAGATGTCCGGATTCTCTCGTCGGAGGACGAAATTGGGAAGGTTGAAGAGTCATCTTGGAGATCCATCTCAAGGGGGGAAAGTCCCATGCGACCCATTAAACGCCTCAGCCATTCCATTGATTGTGCTAAGGAAGAAAATGTTGTAATGGCTTCAGCAAGCAGTCGGTCCGAGGATTTCAACTGTCAATGCACGCCTGATGGTTCGACCTTAACAAGTGCATTGTTGGGAATTTTGATAAATGGATGATGTTATCGACCAGCGGAGATAAGCCCACTCCACGCTTTCATCATGCTGCAGCCATTGTTGGGCGCAAAATGGTGGTCGTGGGCGATGAATCTAGTCATGGAATGTTAGATGACACAATGACTCTTAACTTGGACAAGCTAACCTGGGCTGCTGCTGCTCCAAAGATCTACCTGTCAACAACCACGGCCGATTCAACAGCCAGGTGAGTCTTCATCTTTGTTCCTCTCTTTTTTATTTAAGATATATATATATATATATATATAATTGTTATGGATGGTATATATTTTATGTAACCTCTTAAAGAGAAGTATTTTATTTGGGTTTGCTTTTTATTTATTTTGAAGGAGAGTTTTCATTGCATGTGCGGCAAAAATTCTTACTCCGAGCTATTTTCGGGCTCTCCGCGGGATGCCGTTGATCGCCGTCGGCGAGCGCGAACGCACCCCACGTCCTTCACGGCGAGTTGCTCTATCCAACGACACCCTCCGCGATCCCGTACGCCTCCGTCGGAGCCTCCGTCGGTGCGCCGCAAATCGGCTCGAGGTTAGCTTTACATTTTATTATGTGATGGCATTTGTGTAATAATTGAAAAGTTATATAAATGTGTGAGATTGTGTGTGTGGGCGTGAGTGCCTTGGGTTTTTGCATGCATGCATGAGTGAGTTTTATTAAAGGTATTTTTATATTATTTTAATGAAATTACATGTTAATAAATTAGTGTGGGTTATCATGTGTGTCTACATTATGTGCATGTATGGGTGTTATAGATACTTATTTGTGCATGCATATTAATTAATGAATAGGTATATTTATAGTTAGTAGTAGGTATTTAATAATTTAGATATGTATGCATGATTTATATGCATGGGTTTCTATTTATTTGTGTAGATGGGTATGTCATTTAATTAAGTGTATGTACTTATAATAATATGTGTTGGCATTTATTTAAGTATGCATGTATGTATGTATGTGTATGCTTATACGTGTATATGTACGTGTACGTGTATATGTTCGTATGCGCGTGTGGGTGTTTAGCATGTATTTATAATTATTTGTATGTATTGGTTGCGTGTTACAGCATTTTGGATTTGTTTGGTGGGATCCGGACCAGCAGCCCAGGAAGGAGAGCAGCAGCACGACAGCGAGCGAGCGGCAGTTCCGGGCCCTTCCGCGAGCGCGAGACCTCCAGCTTGCAGCCAGGTCTTCCCCAGTACCCTGGCTATCCTCCCATGCAGTCCGACAGCGAATAGCAGCATCACAGCAACCGCGACAGCGACTCGCCCGGCAACGATCAGATTTCCCGATGTGAGTATCTCTCTCTCTCTCTCTCTCTCTCTCTCTCTCTTTATTTATTAAATGATCGCAGATATTATTTTATATGTGATGTAAATTGTTGAGTAGATTTCTTATGTTACATGTTTATGTGTGGAGATCATCGAGCGTGGGGGTGAACGGCCATCTCCTGTTATTTTACATGTTGGGTGTATAGAGATATGATATGCATGATTCTTGATACATGTTAGAACCCTCATGTTTGTCATATGTATATCTAGAGTATTGTTGTAGACATATCAGGATGTAGCATGAGGGTATTTGAGATGGATATTGGTGGTAATGACTTGATCTAATAGAACTTAGATGCATGTATATGTTGTGATACCGAGTATTGGGATATCATGTTTGATCTTAATAGAAATGTGAACTCTTGAGGATTTGAGATTTAGAGTTGTATGTTAGAGTGAGAGGATTAGTGCTGACATTGATATATGTTGGAATGACAATTATTATATCAAATTCATTGATGTATATTGATACTTGACGATCATGTAACTGTTGGGAATGTAAGTTAGATAGGATGACTTTTGATTGACCTGGGACTTATGTTATTTACATTGAATGATGATCAGTAGTTAGAAATGTCTTTATTAGTGAGTATTTGAGGACATATCAGGTATGACTGAAGTAGTTGAGTAGATATTCTAGATTACATGTGTTTGAGGATGTTTCTTATTTAATATGATTGGGGTATGTGTTTGACTTGTTGATCTCGAGGACATGCATAGTTATTGATTACATCTATTGATAGAGTTTGAGTTATGGCGATGGTAATCTAGTCGATATCAGCGATCTATATCTTGGAGTTTGATAACAGTTATGAATTGATCTCAGTTGTTAGTGGTTATAGGACTAGAACGTTTGGTGTTGAGGAGAGGATTAATTACAGATTCATTGATATGGTAGTTTACCGTTTTGAATTACACTGATACGGACTGATACTTAGTGATTCATGAGAATTGTATTGAGACTATAAGTTGATGGATTAGTTATTGATATCTCTTTAGCATGGATGTATGAGATTATGGTCAGCTTTAGTTGAGACCGTTCGTTGAGCAGTAGCTAGACTGTTACTGTTATGTTATCCATGTTATTGAAGTTACTGGGAAATGATTGTTTGACCGTAACCACGGTACAGTCCAATTGTTCATCGTATACACGGTTACTGTTACTGTTACTGATATTGTTCACCGTGTATACGATTACTGATTGACTGTTACTGTACTGTTATTGTTACTGTCACCGTATCGTCCCAGTGTTCTAGATAACATGGACATTGACTGATTTAACTGAATTAAAAAATAATAATGTAAACGGACAACTTACACCGGGATTGGGGAAATTGATGGAGGAGACAGCGTCTGTATTTTGGGTGGACCTAGGATACAGGTTGCGCAGCCGACTTACGGTTCCACTGCAGGGTTCCGGGGGATGACTGACATCCCATCTGTTTACTGTTCCACAGTGCTACTGTGAGTTTACTGTTCCACAGTGTTACTGTGAGTACTGTTACTGTTACTGACTACCTGGCGGTAGGGCCTGGTTCAGCGCCAGGCATCTGGGTCGTGGTCCCGGGTATGTACGGGACCCACCTAAAGCATGGACAATGTCTCCAACCAATCAGTTTCAATAACTTAGGACCCTGATTGACACATGTAGTAGGCGTAGTATGGGATGCGCCTATTACAGGTGGCAATTGGTGTTCGCTGACATAATTACTAATAAACTGTTATTGTATTGTGACTGACCACAATCACCTGACTGTACATTTATATCACTGTGATAGACTTATAACTATAACCCTGACCAGACTTGAATGTCAACCTAGTGACATGTGGTAGATTACACGCCTTGACATTGATTGCATATTTACAGTTGTGCCAGTTATATTCTACCTTTATTCATGTTATTATCATGTGTATTACGTGCAGCTATTTATCTTGTTATTTAGCCTTTTCTATTTACTGTTGCTCTTACTACTATTTATGCACATTGTTTCTTCTGCACGAGTTCTTTCCCCTTTACACACACACTCATTATGGTCGCGTTCTGACGACCCTGGATTTGCACGTCCAGATATTGGACGATTGTTTCTAATGTGCAGGTGTTCGATGAGACGGTATGCCTGGCGAGGAGCTTGGGTCCTCTCCCCTTGATTCTGTTATACCTGCATTTCATTCTTGTTATTATTCTTTGATTCCTGTATATCAACTTTGACTTCTATTCAGCTGTCATTTTCTTCCCGTTATTCATTGCTATCATGTGGGGTCTTATATGTATTACTGCAGTGTTCATGATCATTATGCTTCCGATTTATAGCTTGTTCAGGTTACAGTTTAGGCTTAGCGCGTATACGAGGGGTATTTTACCTCGCGTATATGCGTCGCCATAACGACTCCGTATCTATAGGATCGGGGCGTTACAGAGTGGTATCAGAGCCTAGGCTTTCGACTTGTGATGTGAAATTTTGACTTTTGTTTCGCAAGAGAGACCTAGCTCTTACCGGTAACTTGAAAATAAGCTATTGTTATACTGTAATATACATATACTATCCATTATGATATTCAGCCCATTTGGAATTGACCATCCTTCCTTTGGAAATTCTTATCTTTGATCTTTCGATATCCTTGATCTCTACTCTTCTTTTGAGTGATTTGGATTTCCATCTTGATTTCATCCTTCCTTTCTATTCTATTTCCTTCCATTCTATCTCTTGGGAGTGGTTACTTCATGTTGAAGCTGGTAGCATGTATCAGAGTGCGCAGCGAAAGCCTGATGGATTTATGATGTGCGGAGAAGTGATGTGAAGTTTGGTTGTCTTCTTCTTTGATTTTCGGGATTCTTTTTACCTTTCCCTGCTTTATTTGAATTTCGGGGACGAAATTTTTATTAAGGTGGGGCAGAATGTAATATCTCAAATCTAAACTATCGTATTATCATTTTTCCAAAGTATTTATTTTAATTTACTGATTATCTTTATTTAATCAAGCTAATTTATTTTTTTTCCTGTTAATATTATTATTGGACATGCAAATTATTTTCGAGACAGTAATTGGTAATTTGACACTTTACATTTACCATTATTATTATTAATTGTTATTTAATTATGACTACCATTATTTCATTAAGGTTATCATTTATTATTATTATTAGTGTTATTATTATTTTATCTAATTATGAGTATAAGTATTAGTGGTAGTAGTAAATGCTAATTATTATTTCTATTATTATTGTTGTTGTTGTTTATTAATATTATTATTTATCTTGATTAATTAATATTGTGATTGCCAACCTTATGATTATTTATGTCATGATTAAATTATTTTTAGCGTCATTATTAATTGTTAATATTATTATAGTTTGCATTATTTATTATTGTTTATAGCATTATCTCCTTTCCTTGTATCCTTGATCTTTTCCCAATATTAATTCTCATTATCTAATCCTACCCATACCCCTTTAGATTCAACCCAATATCCATTAACCTATTGATCCTATACCCACTTGGATCAACCCATTATCTAATCCAACCCAAAACCCATTACTAACTCCTATTCTTAAACCCTAACCTAAACTAAATCCCTAATCAAATTCATCTCCTTCTCTTTTTCAGCCGCCGCCAGCTTCTTCCATGCGTGAGAAACCCACAGCAGCACTTGCCGAGTTTCCTCCGTTCTCCACTTCGACGGCAGCCCCACATCTCCGTCGGCAGCAACTTCAAGTCCAGCAGCACAGTGGCAGCCTGAATCCACCAAGCACCCTCCCTCCTTTCCCGGGTGAGTCTCCTCGTCGTCGGAACTCCACCGGACCTCCCCCATCAGCCGCCGCTGCCATTTTTTCTGGGGTTTCTATTGAGCTGCATTTTTCTGAAATTTTTTTGGGAAATTTTTGGTTGTTTGCAGGTGTCGAAGATGTCCGGATTCTCTCGTCGGAGGACGAAATTGGGAAGGTTGAAGAGTCATCTTGGAGATCCATCTCAAGGGGGGGAAAGTCCCATGCGACCCATTAAACGCCTCAGCCATTCCATTGATTGTGCTAAGGAAGAAAATGTTGTAATGGCTTCAGCAAGCAGTCGGTCCGAGGATTTCAACTGTCAATGCACGCCTGATGGTTCGACCTTAACAAGTGCATTGTTGGGAATTTTGATAAATGGACGATGTTATCGACCAGCGGAGATAAGCCCACTCCACGCTTTCATCATGCTGCAGCCATTGTTGGGCGCAAAATGGTGGTCGTGGGCGATGAATCTAGTCATGGAATGTTAGATGACACAATGACTCTTAACTTGGACAAGCTAACCTGGGCTACTGCTGCTCCAAAGATCTACCTGTCAACAACCACGGCCGATTCAACAGCCAGGTGAGTCTTCATCTTTGTTCCTCTCTTTTTATTTAAGATATATATTATATATTATATATATATATATATATATATATATATATATATATATATAATTGTTATGGATGGTATATATTTTATGTAACCTCTTAAAGAGAAGTATTTTTTTGGGTTTGCTTTTTATTTATTTTGAAGGAGAGTTTTCATTGCATGTGCGGCAAAAATCCTTACTCCGAGCTATTTTCGGGCTCTCCGCGGGATGCCGTTGATCGCCGTCGGCGAGCGCGAACGCACCCCACGCCCTTCACGGCGAGTTGCTCTATCCAACGACACACCCTCCGCGATCCCGTACGCCTCCGTCGGTGCGCCGCAAATCGGCTTGAGGTTAGCTTTACATTTTATTATGTGATGGCATTTGTGTAATAATTGAAAAGTTATATAAATGTGTGAGATTGTGTGTGTGGGCGTGAGTGCCTTGGGTTTTTGCATGCATGCATGAGTGAGTTTTATTAAAGGTATTTTTATATTATTTTAATGAAATTACATGTTAATAAATTAGTGTGGGTTATCATGTGTGTCTACATTATGTGCATGTATGGGTGTTATAGATACTTATTTGTGCATGCATATTAATTAATGAATAGGTATTTATAGTTAGTAGTAGGTATTTATTAATTTAGATATGTATGCATGATTTATATGCATGGGTTTCTATTTATTTGTGTAGATGGGTATGTCATTTAATTAAGTGTATGTACTTATAATAATATGTGTTGGCATTTATTTAAGTATGCATGTATGTATGTATGTGTATGCTTGTATACGTGTATATGTACGTGTATGTGTATATGTTCGTATGCGCGTGTGGGTGTTTAGCATGTATTTATAATTATTTGTATGTATTGGTTGCGTGTTACAGCATTTTGGATTTGTTTGGTGGGATCCGGACCAGCAGCCAAGGAAGGAGAGCAGCAGCAGGACAGCGAGCGAGCGGCAGTTCCGGGCCCTTCCGGCGAGCGCGAGACCTCCAGCTTGCAGCCAGGTCTTCCCCAGTACCCTGGCTATCCTCCCATGCAGTCCGACAGCGAATAGCAGCATCACAGCAACTGCAACAGCGACTCGCCCGGCAACGATCAGATTTCCCGATGTGAGTGTCTCTCTCTCTCTCTCTTTCTCTCTCTTTATTTATTAAATGATCGCAGATATTATTTTATATGTGATGTAAATTGTTGAGTAGATTTCTTATGTTACATGTTTATGTGTGGAGATCATCGAGCGTGGGGGTGAACGGCCATCTCCTGTTATTTTACATGTTGGGTGTATAGAGATATGATATGCATGATTCTTGATACATGTTAGAACCCTCATGTTTGTCATATGTATATCTAGAGTATTATTGTAGACATATCAGGATGTAGCATGAGGGTATTTGAGATGGATATTGGTGGTAATGACTTGATCTAATAGAACTTAGATGCATGTATATGTTGTGATACCGAGTATTGGGATATCATGTTTGATCTTAATAGAAATGTGAACTCTTGAGGATTTGAGATTTAGAGTTGTATGTTAGAGTGAGAGGATTAGTGCTGACATTGATATATGTTGGAATGACAATTATTATATCAAATTCATTGATGTATATTGATACTTGACGATCATGTAACTGTTGGGAATGTAAGTTAGATAGGATGACTTTGAATTGACCTGGGACTTATGTTATTTACATTGAATGATGATCAGTAGTTAGAAATGTCTTTATTAGTGAGTATTTGAGGACATATCAGGTATGACTGAAGTAGTTGAGTAGATATTCTAGATTACATGTGTTTGAGGATGTTTCTTATTTAATATGATTGGGGTATGTGTTTGACTTGTTGATCTCGAGGACATGCATAGTTATTGATTACATCTATTGATAGAGTTTGAGTTATGGCGATGGTAATCTAGTCGATATCAGCGATCTATATCTTGGAGTTTGATAACAGTTATGAATTGATCTCAGTTATTAGTGGTTATAGGACTAGAACGTTTGGTGTTGAGGAGAGGATTAATTACAGATTCATTGATATGGTAGTTTACCGTTTTGAATTACACTGATACGGACTGATACTTAGTGATTCATGAGAATTGTATTGAGACTATAAGTTGATGGATTAGTTATTGATATCTCTTTAGCATGGATGGATGAGATTATGGTCAGCTTTAGTTGAGACCGTTCGTTGAGCAGTAGCTAGACTGTTACTGTTATGTTATCCATGTTATTGAAGTTACTGGGAAATGATTGTTTGACCGTAACCACGGTACAGTCCTATTGTTCATCGTATACACGGTTACTGTTACTGTTACTGTTACTGATATTGTTCACCGTGTATACGATTACTGATTGACTGTTACTGTACTGTTATTGTTACTGTCACCGTATCGTCCCAGTGTTCTAGATAACATGGACATTGACTGATTTAACTGAATTAAAAAAATAATAATGTAAACGGACAACTTACACCGGGATTGGGGAAATTGATGGAGGAGACAGCGTCTGTATTTTGGGTGGACCTAGGATACAGGTTGCGCAGCCGACTTACGGTTCCACTGCAGGGTTCCGGGGGATGACTGACATCCCATCTGTTTACTGTTCCACAGTGCTACTGTGAGTTTACTGTTCCACAGTGTTACTGTGAGTACTGTTACTGTTACTGACTACCTGGCGGTAGGGCCTGGTTCAGCGCCAGGCATCTGGGTCGTGGTCCCGGGTATGTACGGGACCCACCTAAAGCATGGACAATGTCTCCAACCAATCAGTTTCAATAACTTAGGACCCTGATTGACACATGTAGTAGGCATAGTATGGGATGCGCCTATTACAGGTGGCAATTGGTGTTCGCTGACATAATTACTAATAAACTGTTATTGTATTGTGACTGACCACAATCACCTGACTGTACATTTATATCACTGTGATAGACTTATAACTATAACCCTGACCAGACTTGGATGTCAACCTAGTGACATGTGGTAGATTACACGCCTTGACATTGATTGCATATTTACAGTTGTGCCAGTTATATTCTACCTTTATTCATGTTATTATCATGTGTATTACGTGCAGCTATTTATCTTGTTATTTAGCCTTTTCTATTTACTGTTGCTCTTACTACTATTTATGCACATTGTTTCTTCTGCACGAGTTCTTTCCCCTTTATACACACACTCATTATGGTCGCGTTCTGACGACCCTGGATTTGAACGTCCAGATATTGGACGATTGTTTCTAATGTGCAGGTGTTCGATGAGACGGTATGCCTGGCGAGGAGCTTAGGTCCTCTCCCCTTGATTCTGGTATACTTGCATTTCATTCTTGTTATTATTCTTTGATTCCTGTATATCACCTTTGACTTCTATTCAGCTGTCATTTTCTTCCCGTTATTCATTGCTATCATGTGGGGTCTTATATGTATTACTGCAGTGTTCATGATCATTATGCTTCCGATTTATAGCTTGTTCAGGTTACAATTTAGGCTTAGCGCGTATACGAGGGGTATTTTACCTCGCGTATATGCGTCACCATAACAACTCCGTATCTATAGGATTGGGGCGTTACAGAGTGGTATCAGAGCCTAGGTTTTCGACTTGTGATGTGAAATTTTGACTTTTGTTTCGCAAGAGAGACCTAGCTCTTACCGGTAACTTGAAAATAAGCTATTGTTATACTGCAATATACATATACTATCCATTATGATATTCAGCCCATTTGGAATTGACCATCCTTCCTTTGGAAATTCTCATCTTTGATCTTTCGATATCCTTGATCTCTACTCTTCTTTTGAGTGATTTGGATTTCCATCTTGATTTCATCCTTCCTTTCTATTCTATTTCCTTCCATTCTATCTCTTGTGAGTGGTTACTTCATGTTGAAGCTGGTAGCATGTATCAGAGTGCGCAGCGAAAGCCTGATGGATTTATGATGTGCGGAGAAGTGATGTGAAGTTTGGTTGTCTTCTTCTTTGATTTTCGGGATTCTTTTTACCTTTCCCTGCTTTATTTGAATTTCGGGGACGAAATTTTTATTAAGGTGGGTAGAATGTAATATCTCAAATCTAAACTACCGTATTATCATTTTTCCCAAAGTATTTATTTTAATTTACTGATTATCTTTATTTAATCAAGCTAATTTATTTTTTTTCCTGTTAATATTATAATTGGACATACAAATTATTTTCGAGACAGTAATTGGTAATTTGACACTTTACATTTACCATTATTATTATTAATTGTTATTTAATTATGACTACCATTATTTCATTAAGGTTATCATTTATTATTATTATTAGTGTTATTATTATTTTATCTAATTATGAGTATAAGTATTAGTGGTAGTAGTAAATGCTAATTATTATTTCTATTATTATTGTTGTTGTTGTTTATTAATATTATTATTTATCTTGATTAATTAATATTGTGATTGCCAACCTTATGATTATTTATGTCATGATTAAATTATTTTTAGCGTCATTATTAATTGTTAATATTATTATAGCTTGCATTATTTATTATTGTTTATAGCATTATCTCCTTTCCTTGTATCCTTGATCTTTTCCCAATATTAATTCTCATTATCTAATCCTACCCATACCCCTTTAGATTCAACCCAATATCCATTAACCTATTGATCCTATACCCACTTGGATCAACCCATTATCCAATCCAACCCAAAACCCATTACTAACTCCTATTCTTAAACCCTAACCTAAACCAAATCCCTAATCAAATTCATCTCCTTCTCTTTTTCAGCCGCCGCCAGCTTCTTCCATGCGTGAGAAACCCACAGCAGCACTTGCCGAGTTTCCTCCGTTCTCCACTTCGACGGCAGCCCCACATCTCCGTCGGCAGCAACTCGAAGTCCAGCAGCACAGTGGCAGCCTGAATCCACCAAGCACCCTCCCTCCTTTCCCGGGTGAGTCTCCTCGTCGTCGGAACTCCACCGGACCTCCCCCATCAGCCGCCGCTGCCATTTTTTCTGGGGTTTCTATTGAGCTGCATTTTTCTGAAATTTTTTTGGGAAATTTTTGGTTGTTTGCAGGTGTCGAAGATGTCCGGATTCTCTCGTCGGAGGACGAAATTGGGAAGGTTGAAGAGTCATCTTGGAGATCCATCTCAAGGGGGGGAAAGTCCCATGCGACCCATTAAACGCCTCAGCCATTCCATTGATTGTGCTAAGGAAGAAAATGTTGTAATGGCTTCAGCAAGCAGTCGGTCCGAGGATTTCAACTGTCAATGCACGCCTGATGGTTCGACCTTAACAAGTGCATTGTTGGGAATTTTGATAAATGGATGATGTTATCGACCAGCGGAGATAAGCCCACTCCACGCTTTCATCATGCTGCAGCCATTGTTGGGCGCAAAATGGTGGTCGTGGGCGATGAATCTAGTCATGGAATGTTAGATGACACAATGACTCTTAACTTGGACAAGCTAACCTGGGCTGCTGCTGCTCCAAAGATCTACCTGTCAACAACCACGGCCGATTCAACAGCCAGGTGAGTCTTCATCTTTGTTCCTCTCTTTTATTTAAGATATATATATATATATATATATATATATATATATATATATATATATATATATATATATATATATATATATATATATATATATATATATATATATATTATATATATATATATATATAATTGTTATGGATGTTATAAATTTTATGTAACCTCTTAAAGAGAAGTATTTTATTTGGGTTTGCTTTTTATTTATTTTGAAGGAGAGTTTTCATTGCATGTGCGGCAAAAATCCTTACTCCGAGCTATTTTCGGGCTCTCCGCGGGATGCCGTTGATCGCCGTCGGCGAGCGCGAACTCACCCCACGCCCTTCACGGCGAGTTGCTCTATCCAACGACACCCTCCGCGATCCCGTACGCCTCCGTCGGAGCCTCCGTCGGTGCGCCGCAAATCGGCTCGAGGTTAGCTTTACATTTTATTATGTGATGGCATTTGTGTAATAATTGAAAAGTTATATAAATGTGTGAGATTGTGTGTGTGGGCGTGAGTGCCTTGGGTTTTTGCATGCATGCATGAGTGAGTTTTATTAAAGGTATTTTTATATTATTTTAATGAAATTACATGTTAATAAATTAGTGTGGGTTATCATGTGTGTCTACATTATGTGCATGTATGGGTGTTATAGATACTTATTTGTGCATGCATATTAATTAATGAATAGGTATTTATAGTTAGTAGCAGGTATTTAATAATTTAGATATGTATGCATGATTTATATGCATGGGTTTCTATTTATTTGTGTAGATGGGTATGTCATTTAATTAAGTGTATGTACTTATAATAATATGTGTTGGCATTTATTTAAGTATGCATGTATGTATGTATGTGTATGCTTGTATACGTGTATTGTACGTGTACGTGTATATGTTCGTATGCGCGTGTGGGTGTTTAGCATGTATTTATAATTATTTGTATGTATTGGTTGCGTGTTACAGCATTTTGGATTTGTTTGGTGGGATCCGGACCAGCAGCCCAGGAAGGAGAGCAGCAGCACGACAGCGAGCGAGCGGCAGTTCCGGGCCCTTCCGGCGAGCGCGAGACCTCCAGCTTGCAGCCAGGTCTTCCCCAGTACCCTGGCTATCCTCCCATGCAGTCCGACAGCGAATAGCAGCATCACAGCAACCGCGACAGCGACTCGCCCGGCAACGATCAGATTTCCCGATGTGAGTGTCTCTCTCTCTCTTTCTCTCTCTTTATTTATTAAATGATCGCAGATATTATTTTATATGTGATGTAAATTGTTGAGTAGATTTCTTATGTTACATGTTTATGTGTGGAGATCATCGAGCGTGGGGGTGAACGGCCATCTCCTGTTATTTTACATGTTGGGTGTATAGAGATATGATATGCATGATTCTTGATACATGTTAGAACCCTCATGTTTGTCATATGTATATCTAGAGTATTGTTGTAGACATATCAGGATGTAGCATGAGGGTATTTGAGATGGATATTGGTGGTAATGACTTGATCTAATAGAACTTAGATGCATGTATATGTTGTGATACCGAGTATTGGGATATCATGTTTGATCTTAATAGAAATGTGAAACTCTTGAGGATTTGAGATTTAGAGTTGTATGTTAGAGTGAGAGGATTAGTGCTGACATTGATATATGTTGGAATGACAATTATTATATCAAATTCATTGATGTATATTGATACTTGGCGATCATGTAACTGTTGGGAATGTAAGTTAGATAGGATGACTTTGGATTGACCTGGGACTTATGTTATTTACATTGAATGATGATCAGTAGTTAGAAATGTCTTTATTAGTGAGTATTTGAGGACATATCAGGTATGACTGAAGTAGTTGAGTAGATATTCTAGATTACATGTGTTTGAGGATGTTTCTTATTTAATATGATTGGGGTATGTGTTTGACTTGTTGATCTCGAGGACATGCATAGTTATTGATTACATCTATTGATAGAGTTTGAGTTATGGCGATGGTAATCTAGTCGATATCAGCGATCTATATCTTGGAGTTTGATAACAGTTATGAATTGATCTCAGTTATTAGTGGTTATAGGACTAGAACGTATTGGTGTTGAGGAGAGGATTAATTACAGATTCATTGATATGGTTGTTTACCGTTTTGGATTACACTGATACGGACTGATACTTAGTGATTCATGAGAATTGTATTGAGACTATAAGTTGATGGATTAGTTATTGATATCTCTTTAGCATGGATGGATGAGATTATGGTCAGCTTTAGTTGAGACCGTTCGTTGAGCAGTAGCTAGACTGATACTGTTATGTTATCCATGTTATTGAAGTTACTGGGAAATGATTGTTTGACCGTAACCACGGTACAGTCCTATTGTTCATCGTATACACGGTTACTGTTACTGTTACTGTTACTGATATTGTTCACCGTGTATACGATTACTGATTGACTGTTACTGTACTGTTATTGTTACTGTCACCGTATCGTCCCAGTGTTCTAGATAACATGGACATTGACTGATTTAACTGAATTAAATAAATAATAATGTAAACGGACTACTTACACCGGGATTGGGAAAATTGATGGAGGAGACAGCGTCTGTATTTTGGGTGGACCTAGGATACAGGTTGCGCAGCCGACTTACGGTTCCACTGCAGGGTTCCGGGGGATGACTGACATCCCATCTGTTTACTGTTCCACAGTGCTACTGTGAGTTTACTGTTCCACAGTGTTACTGTGAGTACTGTTACTGTTACTGACTACCTGGCGGTAGGGCCTGGTTCAGCGCCAGGCATCTGGGCCGTGGTCCCGGGTATGTACGGGACCCACCTAAAGCATGGACAATGTCTCCAACCAATCAGTTTCAATAACTTAGGACCCTGATTGACACATGTAGTAGGCGTAGTATGGGATGCGCCTATTACAGGTGGCAATTGGTGTTCGCTGACATAATTACTAATAAACTGTTATTGTATTGTGACTGAGCACAATCACCTGACTGTACATTTATATCACTGTGATAGACTTATAACTATAACCCTGACCAGACTTGGATGTCAACCTAGTGACATGTGGTAGATTACACGCCTTGACATTGATTGCATATTTACAGTTGTGCCAGTTATATTCTACCTTTATTCATGTTATTATCATGTGTATTACGTGCAGCTATTTATCTTGTTATTTAGCCTTTTCTATTTACTGTTGCTCTTACTACTATTTATGCACATTGTTTCTTCTGCACGAGTTCTTTCCCCTTTACACACACACTCATTATGGTCGCGTTCTGACGACCATGGATTTGCACGTCCAGATATTGGACGATTGTTTCTAATGTGCAGGTGTTCGATGAGACGGTATGCCTGGCGAGGAGCTTGGGTCCTCTCCCCTTGATTCTGGTATACTTGCATTTCATTCTTGTTATTATTCTTTGATTCCTGTATATCACTTTTGACTTCTATTCAGCTGTCATTTTCTTCCCGTTATTCATTGCTATCATGTGGGGTCTTATATGTATTACTGCAGTGTTCATGATCATTATGCTTCCGATTTATAGCTTGTTCAGGTTACAATTTAGGCTTAGCGCGTATACGAGGGGTATTTTACCTCGCGTATATGCGTCGCCATAACGACTCCGTATCTATAGGATCGGGGCGTTACACCTCCTGGCAGTAAACCGATTGGGTGTAAGTAGATTTTCAAAAGAAAATTAAAACCCGATGGATTTATCGATAAGTACAAGGTTAGATTAGTAGCCAAGAGCTATCGACAAAAGGAAGGACTTGACTACTTCGATACTTATTCACCAGTAATAAGAATAATATCCATTCGGATGTTGATTGTAATTTCAGTATTGCATAACTTAGATATCCATCAAATGGATGTCATGACTGTATTCTTAAACGGTGAATTAAACGAAGAAATATATATGAAGCAACCTGAAGGATTTACAGTCAAGGGCCAAGAACACAAAGTGTGTAAATTGGTAAAATCCTTATACGGTCTAAAGCAGGCTCCAAAATAATGGCATGAGAAATTTGATAGTGTCATGATCAAAAATGGATTCACTATCAATGAATACGATAATTGTGTTTACACTAAAACAGTTGGAAACATATGTATTATTGTTTGTCTTTATGTAGACGACATGTTGAAACTTGAAACTAATATTGAAATTATTAAGTCCCTTAAGAAAATGTTATCCAACATTTTTGACATGAAGAATCTGGGGGTTGCTGATGTAATTTTAGGAATTAAAATCACCAGAATACCAGTTTAAATTAGTCTATCTCAATCTCACTACGTGGATAAGATGATAGAAAAATTCAAGGATCATGGGATAAAAGAGAACACAAATTCTTTTCTCCCACACATCCACCTTCGTAAGACTACAGGAATTGGAGTACACCAGTTGGAGTATTCTCAGATTATCGAAAGTCTAATATATTTAATGAATTGCACTAGACCTGATATTACTTACACTATAAGCAAGTTAAGTAGATACACTAGCAATCCTAGTGATGATCAGTGGACTGCTCTACTACGAGTATTGGGTTACGTTTCACATACCAAGGAATATGCCTTGAGAGATGGACAGTATCCACCTGTACTTGAAGGATACAGTGATGCTAATTGGATTGCAGATTCTGAGGAATCAAAATCAACTAACGGATACGTATTTATTCTAGGAGAAGCAGCGGTATCTTGAAAATCTTTCAAACAAACATGTATTGCCCATTCCACTATGAAATTGGAATTCATATCCTTATATAAGGCCGGAGAAGAAGCAGAATGGCTTCGACAATTTTTGAAAGATATACCATTATGGCAAAAGCCAGTTCCCGCTATATGCATACACTGCGATAATCAAGTAGCTATATTTAGAGCACAAAATGTTATATACAACGGTAAGTCTAGACATATTCGTCGTAGACATAATGTTGTTAAGCAATTGCTCTCAAATAGATTTATCTCTATTGACTTTGTCTCGTCAAAAGATAATTTTGCGGATCCGCTTATCAAATGTTTAAGTGGAGAGCGTATAAACTGCGTATCGAGGGGAATGAGTCTAAAAGCCTAACCTTATCTAACCAGCTTAATGGAAACCTCACTTAGCGACTGGAGATCTCACGGACTAAGTTCAAGAGAAAAAATGAGTTATGATTGACTCAGCAAGTAAGCACTTAAAAGCTTGACTCCAATTCATTCCTAAGGTGCACACAAATGCTTTTTACAAGTGGATTAAGGATAAGCTTAACGCTTTTAATGATGCCTATATATTGTTACTAAACAAGTGGAGCAGAGTAGACTATTCTTAATAGGATGATCACCTATGTGAGTATAGAGTTGGGTCGGCTCTTTGAGAATTTCTATGGAGGCTGTTATTTCCTAAAGATGCTCTCTAAAACTAAGAATGTCTAGGGCCAAAATGGACACAAGTCACACAACCGAGAACCAATGTTAATTTGAAAAGTTACTGTGTGAAGCTTATTGACTTGGCTTACACTAACGGCTAACAGTTCAAGACCTAATTCACTGATTAGCCAGTAAGTCCGATAAAACTTTCGCTATGGAAGGTTTAAGACATAGTTCACCTATCCTGATGCAGTTTCTTTTCTAAAGTACCTTTCACTATAAAGTCAGTCTCTTTGTGTGTCAATTCCTTGAATCTCCATTCATTGTGGGGGATTGTTGGTAAATATGAAGAATAAATGTGAATCTTTGAGTTAAATTACGGTGAGATCCATTGATCAAATCAATTGGATAATGGTTGGAGTGTGTTCTTCTTCCATTGGGAATGAACGTGGTATATTCACATGTTCAATTTCGACTTCGAATGAATGAGATATTCAAGTTTAAAGTTTGCCTAACTCAAAGCCAAAAGGGGACTAAAGGATGCTAAAACCATTTAATCCCACATTGGCCATGGGACGAAAATTTGAAGTGTTTAAATAGAGAAAAATGAGAATAAAGGGTGTGCCCTTTGGGTACTTGGAGTTTTCCCGCACGATTAAAGGGAAACCACGCCCGCACGTGCGCGCGCGCTGCCGTTGTAGGCTGGGGCCGCCGGCGCCGGGCTCGGGCTCGGGCTCGGGTCCCTATCCGGTCCGGTTCTTTTTGAACCGGGTCTCACGGGTATGGGTTACCGCGGATCATACCCGCTCCGCCATCCGGATCTGAACCGCCCAGCGCAACGGCTGTCAGCAAACCGCCTCGACCAGTTGGGCGGTTGCTATTTGAGATGAACTGTTGCAACGGTTCAGACCGAACATTGCAACCGTTCGGTTGGGTTCGGACCATTATACCCCTCCCGGAGCGCTATAAATAACGCTCCGCTTCTCTCAAACAAAACACACAACGCAAAAGAAATTCTTCTTCTGCATTCTGAACTGGGCTTTCTGCAACTCAAGTTCGAAGGGCTTCCTTCAACTCAAGTTCGAAGTGACTTCCAACAGGAAGTGGGAATTTTGCAACTCAGATTCCGAAACGACTTCCAAGATATTCTAAGAAATTCATTCTCAAAGAAGGCTTAAAAAATTCAATGGATTCTTTAATAGAATTATTGTCTGAATCTGTGACTTTTAAAGAATAATATTCCTCTAGCTTCCTCCTTTCTCTACAGTGGGTGCTTCTCCAAAATGAAGACAAATATTCTCCCTGAAATTTGTCTTGGTCCTGCTGCTTCAATAATCCTGTGTATGTACCAGTTAACTACGGTTCGACCGTACGGTGATTTGGTAGTGCTATCCAAATATCGTGAAGGAGTGTTATATCTTGGGAGACCAGCGTCCAGTAACCCGTTAGCACCTTTGCGGGGGGCGTAATTGTCTTAAGGAGATTCGCTATAAGCGTACCTCACTCCAAGTACTATATAAGTGAATTAATTTTCTTTATACAGGGGTTATACTGATATTCAGTATATTGAGACTGACTTATACCGGTCTAATTGGTATTTAACCAAGAAAGGTAATTGAAAGGTGATTTTTTAATTAAGTGACGTTCTATTGAACGGAAAACCTCCCACCTGATATTCACCGACCTGACCAATTAGATCGGTGATATTTTGGTGATATTGATTAGTTGTCAGATTGATCCTAGAAACTAACAGTTATATTAACAAGCTGATTATCCCTGTACTTGCTCACAAAAATGTCATGAGTGTTCAATTTCAAATCCTGTTTAAGATGATGCAGATTTGATTAGCCATGCAGTTTATCGATTTGGTTCTCTGCATCTCCAATTTTCCATCTAAACACTTAGTTTTAACTTGCAGCAGCATGGACCTTACTTTTCGAACTGTTAAACATGCCGTGACGTCAATCAAATTAGTCAGAAAATGCACTGTCATGGATTCATAATTATAATTTTTTGAATATCTAAATTAGTAACATAAATTATAAGCTGAAAATTGAATTTCTGAGTATGAGTGTTCGAGTTAATACTAAGTTATCGTAATTCAGGTGCTTTTCTTGCTTTTCAAATATAATTCATGCCAGGTAAATCTTTGCTCATGCTGATTTCTTGTATTTGCTTATTGAGAAAAATATGCCAGAGGTATCACATTCACGGCGAGAGAAAAAGAGAGGTTGAGATATTTGTCGACAGTTCGCCTGGATTTCCTGACAATATCCGATATGATGGAGAGGGTCGTTATTGGATTGGACTGGCCGCGGTAAAGCTGGCTCTCACATCAGCTCCTGTGTGATATGCATATTGGTTCTGTATCAAGTATAAATCCTCAAAATTACGCGGTTATATCAAATTGTTGTGTGTTTTTGTACCCTTCCAAAGCTTAGATATAGTTGCACACCTGCCATGGACTAGCACCATCTTAACTCAAGTTTTGCAAACAACCAAGCAGCAAATGGAGACAATGGAACTCATACTTCAACATCTAGTGACGGGCCTCTTACATTTCCTCTTGGTGGGGAGCGGAAAATGTCAGCATTCCTGAGAAAGTATATATCGATTTCAGAACTCGAGAGGGTTTCAGTCGTGTTAAATGTGTTTTTAGAAGGAAAGCCACTTGCCTTTTACTCAGACCGAGGTTTATACACTGGACTCAAAATAGGCAAGCATCTCTACCATGGTTCACTCAGTAAGCCCCACATCCTATGACCAAAGGCCATATCCTATGGCCTAATCCTTTTATTGCATCTCACTTTTATGTTACTAGCTATTGGCTTGGTACCTTCATAGTTTTTAGGGAGCAGCATATTCTTATTTATTTCTAACATATATGTTTATTATAGTTAACATATTGGTGTCCTGAACAATAAGGTACACATCTCATCCAGGAGATAAATCAAGATAGAAGTCCCAAACAGCATAAAATGTACCATCTACATAGCTGAGAACTTGCATATATCCTTCAGCATTCTTCATCAAGTAACCGCATGCCCTCACTCTCAGAGCTTGCTCCCACCCTTTCTGAAAAGGCTCCCCATGGCCTTGGCCTTCTCCCTGAGCACAAACTTCTGTGTCTTCCCTGTCGAAGTCTTTGGCAGCTCCCCGAACACCACGCTCTTTGGCGCCATATAATGCGGCAGCCGAGCTCGACAGAATCCTATTATCTCCTCAGCATTTACACGAACACCTTCCTTCAACTGCACAAACGCACAAGGCGTCTCGCCCCAGTGCTCGTCTGGCCGGCCGACCACCGCGGCTTCGAGCACCCCGGATGACTAAACAACACTGACTCCACCTCAATTGTGCTTATGTTCTCCCCACCGGAAATTATGATATCTTTCGACCGGTCCTTCAACTGAATGTACCCATCGGCGTGCTTGACGCCAAGATCTCCAGTCCGAAACCATCCCCCAGCGAAGGCCTCCTTCGTCGCATTCAAGTCCTTGAAGTAGCCATTCATCACCGTGTTGCCGCGGAGCATAACCTCGCCCATAGTCTGCCCGTCTGCGGGGACGCTCTTCATAGTCACCGGGTCTTTGATGTCAATCTCTTCGATTCCTAAGTGCTGCACGCCCTGCCTCGCCTTCATCTTCGCCCGCTGGTCAATCGGCAGCTCGTCCCACTCAGGCTTCCATGTGCAGACCGTTGCGGGGCCATAGGTCTCCGTGAGGCCATACCCGTGGGTAACCAGGAATCCCAGCTCCTCCATCTTGGCCAGCACTTGTGGCGGAGGGGGGGCGGCACCGGTCATGACCCCGACCTTTCTGCCAGCGGGGAGCGGCTTGCGGTCCGCCGGTGGGCAGTTTACGATCATGTTGAGGACAGTAGGGGCGCCGCCCATGTGCGTGACCCCATGGGCCGCAATGTTGTCGAAGATGGCCTTGGCGTTGACGTTGCGGATGCAGACATTGATCCCGCCCTGGGCTGCCATGCCCCAGGCCAGGCACCAGCCATTGCAGTGGAACAGGGGCACGGTCCATAAGTAGACCGGCATTGTGGTTATGTCATTGAAGAGCACGGTGGCGATGGCATTGAGGTAGGCGCCGCGGTGGCTGTACACCACGCCTTTCGGCCTCGATGTCGTGCCTGAAGTGTAGTTTAAGGAGATGGGGTCGCACTCGTCGACCGGCCATTTTATGTCGAAGCGAGGGTTTGCCGTCCTGATAACAGATTCATAGTCTAAATTGCGGGAATCAGGGGTTAATTCAGTTGGTTCGAAAATTGGTATCAGGAGAGGGGATCTGGAGCTGGATTGTGAGAGGAGGTCGAGTGCGCCTTTGGCGATGTTGAGGAGGTTGTGGTCGACGAAGATGAGTTTGGCATCAGAGTGTTTTAGTAGGACGGAGACCATGGCTGAATCGTGACGGGTGTTGAGGGTGCAGAGGACAGCGCCGGCCATCGGAACACTGAAATGGAGCTCGTACATTGCTGGGGTGTTGGCTGCGAGGACGGCGACCTGGGTTGATAAGAGTTTTGGTTAGGATAAGAGGAAGGAATCAAACTCCAATTTTCTTTGAATTTTCAAGAAAATAGAACCTCAATGCAAATAATATGGCAGTTTGCAAAGAACTAGAGAATTCAGTCTTCAGAGATTGAAGTAACATATCCTCAATTTCCATTGCAACAAAGAAAGCTACACGGATTCAAGACTCAAGAGAGATCTCTAACATATGTTGAATAGTTAAATTCAATGGTGGGAGTTATCTACCTTATTGCTTCAAATTCAAAACAGAAATGCTTAGGAAGAATATATAGACTATAAAATTTTGCTCAAAATGTTACAGCTATACTTATCAATCCATAAAATGACTTGGATTTCAGTGTATTTAAATTATACATAACATTGATCCATAAACATAGGAGTCCTTATTATCCCCATTAATTAAATATGTAAATGATTAAAAATTATATCCATAATGTTTTCTCAATTTTTCTTTTTGACTCATCAACTAATCCACGCGTAGTAAATTTGTTTCACGTAAAAGGTATAAAATTTATGATATCTATATTATTTCACTCTATTATGTTTCCATGGGAATTTCTTTTGTTCATCATCTTGATATTGTTATGTTCTATTAGCCCCTCCAAGTACTACATCTAAGTTCAATAAGTATCTTAATGATGAGAGACAATTTTGGCTAAGTATCAATCTTCTTTCAGAATAAGCTGCGACAAAACAAAAAGGGGAAGAACAAGATAAAAGATAGAACTGCTGATGAAAGTTCTTTGTTAATAGCACCTGAAAAAAGAGAACAAGAATAGAAGTATACCCATATCATAAGGACATCAAAGCATGTGTGTTATGCCCTTCCATGACATGAACCATTAATTAAAAAGGACATAAGATGTTCGTCTCCTTGAATTTTTAGAAGAAAAAAGTAAACTAATTGGTGTAGCTTTTATAAGTTCTTCCACCACTTTTGGAAAGAGGAAATTTTTTTTTCTTTTAACAAAATTAGATGTTTGATAATTCGTTTAGAAAAAGTAGAAGCCAGAATTTTGGCTTCTCTCAACCGCAGAAGCTAAAAAGCCCATCATTTGATCTCTCATTTTGACTTCCTCTGTTTGTCTCTCCCATGATCTTTCACACAAGCAAACTTGTGGATAATGTCTTCTCTCTCACTTTTTTTCCTAGTTATTTCAATAAATTTTTTATCTACATTTTCTCTCCTACAAATTTGACCTTGCCTAACCATTTCCAATTAATATTTCAACTAGATTTTGGACACGTACTAAACACATGCAACAAAAATAGAATTGATGTAGAATAAAAATTGTATTTTCATGTATCTTTCTTTATAAGACTTTTACTCTAATTGTAGAGAATTCAAATTCTTTATAAGAAAAAAAAAACCTTTTTACTTTCTGTTTTGGGATATGTATCATATTTACTCCCTCTAATAAATATTATTTTTTATTTCAAAATTCTTCTTTGAAATAGGGATTCCTAATACATATTAATTTTTATTATTTCAAGCTTTTTTTTAAGATAGAGATTGTAATATTTTTTAATCTCACTTTCCTTTAGACATAGAGACGAATGATATAGAAAGTGAGTGAGTGAAAGTTTAGGTATATAATCATGAAGAGAGAGATAAGTATCTTAAATTTTAGGTATATAATCATGAAGAGAGAGATATGTTAAATTTTAGGAATATGACCTTGTTTGGGTTCAACTCGTTTATTAATCGCGCGAGTCACAAGTGAGCTAATTCAATAACTAGCTGAATATGAGTTGTACATGAATAGTTTGTTTATTCCATAATTCTTGAAATTAAGATTTAACATTGGTACTAAGAACTTCTAACCACCTCTTTAAGGAAGAAGGGTTGTTTAAAATTAAGGTTTTGAACAACTCTTTTATATTTCATTATATGTAAGTAACTTATATAATAACAAGATGTCTAAATAACAAGATGTCTAATAGGTACAACTACACTTTATGTAAAAGTATTTTTTAAATATATTTAAATATGAAATATGGAGCTTACTTGAATCGAACACGAGCGAGCAACCTTAGCTTTTCAATGACTTTGTTTTATTTATTTTAATTTTTTATTCATCAAAAATCAATTAATTTTTCCTTCATAGGAAAAAATAGATCAATTGTATTAGAAAAGTTTATTAATATACAATGTCATAAAAGTAATTAATAAGATTTAACTAATATTTAGCAAGATTTAAATACTACTTATTAATCTTGAACAATTAATGATAAAAAGTAATTAATCATCAAACATTAATATTAATACATTTAGAAGATAATTATTAATTTTAGTCACTAATAAATTATTTACTAAATATTCAATTACTAATTATTAAATGATCAATGGGGGGCTTTGAAGATAAGAGAGAGAAAAATTCCAGTTCAAATCGATGGTTTTCATGAAAAAGTTGAAACAATTTGGAGGGTGGAACATTCTTTTTTTTCTGGAACATTTATGTTCTAATTCTAGTTCTAGTTCTAATTATGACCAACACTTGAAAAAAAAAAAAAAAATCTAGTTCTAGTTCCAGTTCCAGTTAAAGATTCCAGTTGACTAACACTTAATAAAATTTCTAGTTCAAGTTCCGGTTAAAAGTTCTAATTGACTAACACCTTAAAAATTGTTTCACAAAATGTTCTAATTCAAAAAAAAAAAAAATCCAGTTGACTAACTCCCCTTAAAATCTCTTCTATAAAAAGTGTTTTTTTTTTAAAAGAAGTCCAATTATCTATATATAGAAGCTACATAAACAATACAGGTGCAACCATACGAGTGGGCATTAACTCAAAAACAAAACAAAATATAAATAAACAAATAAGTAAATCAGAGACAATGAAACCAAAAAACATGAAATTTACCCTTGAACTGTGGGGGTGGAGGCTGTATCTAGTGAGGAAATTGATAAAAAAAAAATCTGAGACCATGCATTTTTTTGACTCAAACATTTAAAGCACTCATAATTATGTTCTTTCATGATGTAGGGTTATCTTGTAATTGTTGGAGTGATAATTCTCTGGATTTTGTTTTGGGTGAAAATCTAGTACATATTTTTTCCAAAATGTAAAAAAAATCTTTTGTGTTACGAATTTGAAATGTTTGATCAGACTGCTACGTTAAACCCACTACAAGTCATACAATTTTATCTGAAAGTAAATTTGAGATCTTCGGATTAGAAAACACCTCTTTTTGTTTTTCTAATTCAAAAATTAACCTACTTTTTAGATAGACAGTAATCCTCAGAATTTTGTTCAAAAGATGTGAGTCAATCAAATCAACACTGATGGGAGACAAAACCCAACTTAATCTTCGTGAAAAAAAATAAATCTAGATTTGACCTTTTATGCATCTCACAGTTTGATTCTAAATCAAAGAACAATAACTCGCCCCAAAATTAATTCAGAACCAGAGATTAAATTAAAACTAGAAGATATTGATTCAAGAAATAAAGAGAGAGATAATTGGTTACCACATCGCCGCGAGAGATCCCGAGATGGTCCAGGCCAGAGGCGAGCCTGAGACAGCGGTCGCGGGTCTGTCCCCAAGTGTACCTGATAGGGCCATAGACGACAGAGGTCCGATCGCCATAGACGACGGCAGCTCGCTCGAGAAAGCTCAGAGGAGAGAGAGGGACGTAGTTGGCAGAGCAACGGACTGTTCCCTCCATGGCTCTTTCGCCCCTCAATCGCTGAATCTCTCTATTGGGGGATTACTACTGGTCGAGGACGAAGGATGAAGATGGATAATCTTTGATACTTTTAAAGACTTGGGAAGGCCATCGCCCATCGACGACCTTCTTTGATTCTTTCAGATGGATGATGACGAAGACAAGTCGCCTTGTTGGATTCTTTCAGCTGGATGACGAGTGGGTCAAAAATGGCAAAATTCACAGGGAAAAAGGCAATTTTTTTAATAAACCCCAATTAAATAATTCCAAATACCGTTCCAAATAGGGATGAACGAATTAGGTTGATTCGTCCGACTAGGCCAAGGAATCAATGACGGGAACCTGTCTCTTCGCTGATTTGGCGAGACAGATCAGATATTCAGGTAATGAACCACTGACGAGAACCCGTCTCATCGTTCGGATATCCGAGACCCGATTCGTCACACGAATTTGTCGAGACGGGTTAGACCCGTCTTGACATTTTTTTAATATTTTTAAATTCAAATTTCCCTTAAAAATTTTAAATTAAAAGTTATAAAAAAATTTGGAAAAATAGTAAAAAAGAGAAAAAAAATTGTCAAAAATTGTCAAAAATTACAAAAAAAATAATAGAATAGAAATACATTAATTACAAGTTTTTTTTGCAAGGTAAATTATTTTAATAATATGAAAATATCATACAGCAACCTGCTCATCTCATATAATGTAGATAAAAAATTCTGGTGCTCATCTCAATATGAAGAATACTGAGGAGAGAAGGAATAAAATGCCGACCTGTACCACTATCACTGACATATACAGTATGCGTATAGGGTACACAACCACTATAGTCAATTACATAGCTTGACGAACTATGATAGGGAGCAAGTCCGGATGTTGGGGGACCATAGTATGGTGGATGGGCAGCATATAGTGACTATAAGTTACCACCAACATCAGTGTAAGGTGCGGAAGATAAAAGATTGTGTGTTGATGAAGAGCTACCACCGGCTTCGGATGAGCTACCGTCAGTACTCCAGTTGGGCTTCATTAAACTAGATTAGAGGTTAGTAGAGATTTGTAATTGTAAAAAAATAAGAGTGATTTATAATAGAAAATGAGAGGGTTGAGAGTTGAGTGAGATGAAACTGAATGAGACGGGGGTATTTATAGAGGTTGGAGGGGTTTTTTTTTTAATTTTTAATTTTAAATAGGAACACAATGGCTCTATTTTGAATCGTTGTGGGTGAGTAAGAGGCACGTGGCACTCTCTGACTCAACTACAACGGCTCTTTTTTGAGTCGTTGAGGGTTGAAAAAAAAAACAATCTAAGGGCATGAGACTAATTTTTCTCTCTCACAGTTATATAAAAATATTGAACTTTAAAAAAATTAACAGGAGGGGGTCGGGGAAATTTTCCCGACCCGATTCGTCCCTTGATTCGTCACGGGACGAATCTGACCTGTCCTGTTTATGCAAGACGGGTCAATTCATTGGGACCCGCCCCTAAACAGGGTGGGTTCGGGTTGACTCGCACCCCGCCCGGTGCGACTCAAATGGGTCGCACAGGGCAGGGTGGGGCGAGTTGAAGCGGGTCGACCTGCCCCATTAGCCATCCCTAGGGGCAATGGCGGTTGTGAGAGAAAGAAAGATTGAATTTGATAGAAAAGGAGAGAATTTGATGGATTTATTTTATAAGGTCTGAGCTCTGTCCCGTCAATTCAATGCTCCGCCAGCGGGACGATGCGTTGGTAACGAGCCCGATTCGGGTTCGGATCCCAAACCACATACATACGGATCCAAAGCAACTAAGGAAATGTTAAGATCCACTTATCTTATCTTACCTTGAGGAGACCCGAACCTAGGGATAGCTAAGGGGACGAATCGGGTTGATTCGTCCCGTAGGCCAATGAATCAGTGACGAGATGATACCCGTCTCGTCACTGATTCGATGAGACGGGTCGGATATCCGGATAACAAATCGGGACCCGATTCGTTATCCGGATCCGCCGAATGGGTTGGACCCGCCTCTGCACTTTTTAATATTTTTTTAAATTCAAATTTCCCTTTAAATTTTAAAATTAAAAGATAAAGATTTGGAAAAAAATAGTAAAAAAGAGAAAAAATTTAAAAATTTTCAAAATTAAAAAAATAATAGAATTGAAATACACTAAGCACAAGTTTTTTTTACAAGGTAAATTATTTTATTAATATGAAAAAATCGCATAGCAACATGTTCATCTCATACAATGTACAGAAAAAACTTTGGTGCCCGTCTCAATATGAATGAAGAATACTGAGGAGAGAAGGAAATAGAATGCCAACATGTACCACTATCATTGGCATATGCAGCATGTGTATAGGGTGCAAAGCCACTGCAGCCAATTGCATAGCTTGACGAACTGTGATATAGAGCAAATCCAGATGTTGGAGGACCATAGTTGTAAGGTAGATAGGCGACATATGGTGGCGATGAGCTACTGCCAACATCGGTGTAAAGTACGGAAGATGAAGGATTGTGTGTTGATGAAGAGCTACCATCAGTTTCGGATGAGCTACCGCCAATACTCCAGTTGGGCTTCATTAGACTAGATTAGAAGTTGATAGAGATTTATTTTTGTAAGAAAATAAGGGTGACTTATAATAGAAGAGAAGAGGGTTAAGAGTTGAGTGAAATGAAAGTGAATGAAATTGAGGGGGGTATTTATAGAGGTTGGAGGGTTTTTTTTTAATTTTTTTTTAAAAATAGGAACACAATGATTCTATTTTCAACCGTCATGGGTAAGTAAGAGAGTGCTACGTGGCACCTTATTACTCACCCACAATAGATTTTTTTTGAGATGTTGAGGGTTGAAAAAAATAAAAAAATAATATAGGGGTCTGAGACTAATTTTCCTCTCTCACAGGTATATAAAAATATTAGACATAAAAAAATTAACAGGAGGGGGTCGGGAAAATTTTTCCCGACCCGGTTCGTCTGGTGAGTCGTCACAGGACGAATCTGATCCGTCCCGTCTACGCGAGACGGGTCAATTTGTTGGGACCCGCCCTGTGTGACTTAAACGGGTCGCACAAGGTGGGGCGGGGCGGGTCGAAGTGAGTTGTGAAATCACCTAGAGGGGGGGTGAATAGGTGATGGCTATATGAAATATGGCAATAATGCGGAATTTAAATTTACTTAAAACAATAAGCTCAAATTAGAATGCTTGCAAGATATAAAGCAATATGTAAAGTAAGTAATAAAGAGATTGAGTTTAGAGAAATTTGAGCAAACGCAAACACGAGGATATGTTTCCGAGGTTCGAGCCACGCTCTACGTCCCCGCCTTCACACTTGAAGGATTTCCACTATTGTTAATCCAACTGGATCTCCAATACAAGGACACACTTGTCCTATCTCTCGTGATGCCGCAACACCACTTGGAGCACACTAGCTCGCTTGAGGCCGATGCCTCTACAATTTCGCTCAAGAAGAAAATTGATCACACTTGATCACAAAAAGCTCACTTAGCACAATTGTAACGCCCCGGTCCGGAGGGTACGGGGACGTCACTGCGACGTACATACGCAGGTCAGAAATACCTTACGTATATACGCTAAGCATCAGTACAGACAAGAATCAGAGTACGACAAAGCGTAGCGTCCTTTCATATGCCAACATAGGAAGTACAAGGTACAAGGTTATCATAGAATGTGACATATATTTACATATCGCATGCATCATATATCACAGCCAAACTCAAAAATACTATTTACAATATGATTACAAAGATGCTCACGAGCTGGAGAAAGGTCCCGTGAGCCAAAAGGAAAGTCTGGGATGACAGCAACCGAGACTAATCAGCCTGCTCGGAAAGGAAAGCCTGGTCCTCCATAGAAGGCTCCACCTCGATCCAAGGTTCGGAACCTGAACATACAAATTCAAGGGAGTCAGGACCTCCCAAACAAGTGATCAGGTTGCAGCCGAGTGGCATAAGAAATAAGAGTACGAAAGTTGGTACAATATCAAGAATAATCATCCAGCAAGTAAAAGGAGCATAGCATGTTATAAACGTAAGGGCATTGTATAAGCTTAGGCTACAGCTCCATGAGACCAGTACTTCGAGGGAATAATCCAAACAAGGAAACCCTCATCTATATACCTTCATCTCATTTCACCGTAATCCAAGCGCATACAACAACCACAGTTAACGTCTTTTATTATTATTATTATTATTATTATTATTACTCGTCTTACCCTGATATCTAGCTATGTGAACTAGCGTCCCAGCACACATAGATCCATATCCGAGTAAAGCAAGGTTGTTATTGGAAACCAGCGGGGGTATCAACGAACTATGTTTACAGTGGGTCCCGTACATACCCGGGACCACGGCCCAGGGTGTTCCGTTGCTTGGTGACGGAACCTGCCGCAAGGCGATTCAGGAGGGTCTTATGTATGCCCTTATCATGATGGTACCAGGAATGAGGGAGCCAGCTCTCCCCTCGGTCCCCTGGAGGCCCACAGGTCAGACCGGAAATTTAGTTGCACAACATACCTAATACCACTGTAAACACGAACACATATTGATAGCCGCATATTTCCCCCGACCCGATGCAAGTTGTCTCATTATGATTTATTAGATGATTTATCAGATTCCGGGAATGAGCAAGAACAAGTCAGGAATGTCATGAATACAGGTATATCAGGAGTACTGGTTCGTACTATAATGTATCACATGTGTATCAGGAGTACAGTTGTACTGTCAAGCTGTCAGGTCATCATTCCCGTTATCGTGATAATTATGAAAGTCATGTGTATCATGCCTTATGTTGATAGATAGCATGATAAGAGGTGATATTCATCAAGTAACAAGCCTCGCAAATAGCAACATAATATACATGATCCAAAGATAATGTTCATAATCAAAGAAGTAATTAACCATAATAAATAGTCAAGATTAGTTGACTAGGAAAGACAAGTAGTCGACTCATGAAAGAATTAGTCGACTATAGAAAGGGGACAAGTCGACTAAGAAAGCTGCGTTTGGGAAAGCTGCGTTTTTCAGAGGAAAGTTAGTCGACTAAGGCGTTTGGGTTAGTCGACTGGTCAAGTCTGCGTCTCGAAGAGCCGCGTTTCAAGAAGCTGCGTTAGTCGACTAGGAACAGTAGGTAGTCGACTAGGGAAATCTGCGTTTCAAGGAACCGCGTTTTCAGAAGGGAAGTTAGTCGACTAAGGGAAAACACCGAGTCGACTAATAAAGTGTGCGTCTCAAAGAGCTGCGTTTGCAGAGAAAGGCTAGTCGACTGGACGCAAGGGAGTAGTCGACTAACTATGCCGCGTTTCAGAATCAAGGGTGCGTTTCCAAAGGATTAGTCGACTGATAAATTGGTCAAGTCGACTAATGAAGTTCAAAACTGAGAGCAGATCCTATTATTTGAGAGCTGCGTTTCAAAGGGTTAGTCGACTTGCGTTTGGGCCAAGTCGACTAATAGAGGTTCAGAACAGAGAACAGGTCCAAATATTTGAGGGCTGTGTTTGTTACAAACATGAAATAATATCAAGTCATGGCGAGTAGAATTACTCGCCTAAGGTGCGTCCGACGCAGAGAAACGCGGTCCCAATCCAACAGGAGGGTGCCGGTTCTCACAAGTTGATGGAAAGGGTTGTGGTTGCTTTGGAGAAGATGGAGGTGCAAGTCTAGTTCATCAAGCCAAAACGGGATCTTGAAACGTTGTTGCGGGGGACGAAACTATAGTCCGTTAGAAAGAAGTTGTCGAGGAGGCGAAGGTGGTACGCTTGGTGGAGGCTAAGGTGGTGCAGGTGGTGGTGGAAATGGTGGTGAAGCTTTTTGGTGAAAGTGGGTTCTTTGAGGTTCTCTTGGTGAAAGAGGTTGAAGAAGATGGTGTTTGTTGGTGAAAATGGAGGAGGAGATGGAGGAGAATGAAGTAGAGGGATTTGTGGTGGAGAAAATGGCTTTGGTGGGTGGTGGTGATGGCCGGCCAAGGAGCTTGGGGGGTTTGTTGGCTATTGGAGCTTGCTGGGACAAGAAGAAGAAGGAAATGAAGGAAAGAGATGAAAGAAGTTATATATATATAGAAGGGGAAATAATATAATAATTGCCATCCTCACTTCCCTCCAAAGAATGCTGCGTCTCAAGGCTGCGTCTAGGCAAAAAGAAGCCAAACGCGGGATTCAATGGCTGCGTCCAATAGAAAACGCAAAAGCTGCGTTTCAAGGGAAAGTCAAAAGGCATGGGTGATTGGACAAGAGTTGCTTTAGCCCATACGCATTTAATGCAGTAAGGAGAGGATCACCACATTTAATGATGGGTCTAGTTGGAAAAACTCGCATTTGAGGAAGGAGAGAGAAAAATGGGAAAAAGAGAGAAGTGAAATAGTAAAATGATTTCCCGGTATCTGGGAAAATACCGAGAACTCTGGAAAGGTCCAAAAATTGAAGTGTCTCGGAAATCTTCCCAAAAATTCACAAAAATCATAAATATTATAAAACGATTTTTGGTGAAATCGGTTTTCAGAAACTCATCTCCATTTTCAAGATAAAAATCATAAGGTCAACCGTCAATCTCGGTATACACCGGATTGACCGGCTCTCGATAAAATCTGATAAATCCCAGAAAATGTATTTAGATAGGAAATATGATTTTAAGAAATAATGTCTAAAGGCACTTTTATAAATTCCAAACCGTTTAGTAAATTAAAATTCCGGAATCGGTCAACGGTACTGGCCGACACCGGTTTTGAAGATTTACAACTTAATTCCGAAAAATTCCAAAAAATCATGAAAAAATCTAGAATATTAAAGGATAATATTCGAAACTAAAATTAGTCAAATCTAAATACCAAACAGATCAAATCAAGCAGTACTGCTATATGAGTAAATATTCAAATAGTAGAAAATAATAAAATAAATAAAAAGAATACGCCCCAAAAATCAAGATACGTAACTGTGTACGTATGCAGAAGATGGGGTATTACACTCTATCCACCTTACAAAAATTTCGTCCTCGAAATTTCAGGAAGGGGAAGATGACGGTAGAGGAGAATAGGAAGAAAGGGCTTTACCAACTAAGTTGTAAATAGATGCGGGTAACGCTCACGGATGACGTCCTCTCGTTCCCATGTGGCTTCTCCTGGCACATGCCTATTCCAAGAAACCAATACTAATGGTATTGCCTTATTCTTCAAAGTCTTGATACTTTTGTCCAGGATGGCCATCGGTTGCTCTTTATAAGACAGATCTGATTGTAATTCCAGTTCGGAGTGATCTAGAATGTGACTCTCATCCTTGACATACTTTCTCAACTGTGATACATGGAATACATTGTGTACTCCTTCTAAAGATGGCGGTAATGCCAATCGGTAAGACACATCTCCCACACGATCCAAAATTCGAATGGGCCGATGTATCTCGGACTAAGTTTTCCACGAGTACCGAACCGGATTACCCCTTTTGTGGGTGATATCTTCAAAAATACATGATCACCTGATTTGAATTCCAAGGGTCTTCTATTTGTGTCAGCCCAACTCTTCTGTCGGCTCTGTGCGGCCCGAAGGTGATCTCTGATAACTCGGACCTTGTCTGTTGTCTGAACTAGAATGTCTGGTCCCATAAGTCTTCTTTCGCCGACTTCGTCCCAACATATCGGTGATCTGCATTTCCTGCCATACAATGCCTCATATGGTGCCATTTTGATACTGGCCTGATAGCTGTTATTATAAGAAAATTCCACCAAATGAATGTAGTCTTCCCATGACCCTTTAAATTCTATCATGCAGGCTCGTAACATGTCTTCAAGGATCTGGATAGTCCGTTCAGATTGTCCGTCTGTCTGGGGGTGATATGAAGTACTGAATTTCAGACGAGTTCCTAAATTCTCTTGGAGACTTTCCCAGAAATGAGATCGGAATCTTGTATCTCTATCTGACACGATGCTAACTGGGACTCCATGTAGACGAACTATTTCTCTCATATATTTGTCTGCCAGAACTTCTGTTGACTGACCTACTCTGAATGGTAAGAAGTGAGCTGATTTTGTGAGACGGTCAACGATCACCCATACTGCATTGTTACCCTTAGGACTGCGGGGTAGTGCTGTAACAAAATCCATGGTGATATGTTCCCACTTCCATTCGGGTATTGGTAAGGGCTGAAGGAATCCAGCTGTTCTCTGGTGTTCTATCTTTACCTGTTGGCAAACTAAGCACTTGGCCACATACTGGGCTATCTCCCTCTTCATAGCATTCCACCAAAACTTCTGTTTCAAATCTTGATACATCTTATTTCCTCCTGGTGTATGGAATAAGCCGAACTATGTGCCTCTGCCAAAATTTTCCGTCGAACTTCTCCTTGGGGAACACAAATTCTATTACCAAAATATAAGGCATTATCCGAATGAATACGGAGGTCAGTTCTCAATCCAGCTTCTATCTGAGCTCTGAATTTCTGTAATCTGGGGTCTTCTTTCTGAGCTTCCTTAATCTCATCCATCAGGGTCGGCTGGATCTGAAAGGTCATCAACTGTCCTGTCTTATCAATTCCTTGCACTATCATTAAGTCCAATTTTATGATATCCTGAATCAACTCCTTCTGTTGTGTGAGTCGTACTAGCATTCTATTTTCTGGCTTCCTGCTCAATGCATCTGGTACTGTGTTGACTTTGCCCGGATGATACTGTAAGTCTATATCATAATCTGCCATTAGTTCAAGCCACCGTCTCTGTCTCATGTTTAATTCCCTCTGCGTGAAAACATACTTTAGACTCTTGTGATCAGTGTAGATTAACACCTTGTCTCCCAGAAGATAATGTCTCCAGATCTTCAATGCGAATATTACAGCTGCCAGCTCTAAGTCATGAGTTGGGTAATTCCTTTCATGTGGTTTCAATTGCCTAGATGCATAAGCTATGACATGACCGTACTGCATTAATACACATCCTAGGCTTTCCCGGATGCATCACTGTATATAACCATTCCTCCTGTTCCTGAGGGAGTCTTCAAGACTGGAGCTGTAATGAGTCTTTCCTTTAATTGCTCAAATGCTGTAGCACATTCCTCGGTCCATATATATTTTTCTCCTTTCCGGGTGAGCTTCGTTAACGGGGCTGCAATCTTAGAAAAGTCTTGGACAAAGCGCCTGTAATATCCGGCTAATCCAATAAACTCTTAATTTCTGTTACTGTCCTTGGAATTGGCCAGTCCTTTACCGCCTGAATCTTACTGGGGTCTACCGAAATTCCTTCTTCTGAAATTATGTGTCCAAGGAAGGCCACACTATTTAACCAGAATTCACACTTGCTTTGCTTAGCATGAAGTTGTTCCTGTTGGAGAGTCTGTAATACTAATCTCAAGTGGTCTGCATGTTCCCTGTCGTTCTTCGAGTAAATCAAGATGTCGTCTATGAAAACAACCACAAATTGATCCAAATATGATGAGAACACTCTGTTCATCAAATCCATGAAAACTGCGAGGGCATTGGTGACTCCGAAGGGCATAACTAGAAACTCATAATGGCCATAACGAGTCCTGAATGCTGTCTTTGGAACGTCTTCTTTCTTTACCTTTAGCTGATGATAACCTGATTGCAAATCCAATTTTGAGAATACCCGAGCTCCATGAAGTTGGTCAAACAGATCATCAATTCTTGGTAAGGGGTACTTATTCTTGATGGTAACTTTGTTTAACTCTCTGTAGTCTATACACAATCTCTTACCACCGTCTTTCTTGTGGGCTAATAGCACTGGAGCTCCCCATGGTGAAGCACTTGGTCTAATCAATCCCTTGTCAGAATATTCTTGCAGTTGCTTCTTTAGAATCTCCAACTCAGTGGGTGCCATTCTGTATGGGGCTTTGGATATCGGAGCTGTACCTGGAAGGATATCAATAGAAAACTCGATTACTCTATCGGTGGAAGTCCTGAGATCTCCTTAAACACCTCTGGAAACTCATTCCAAACTGGTACTCTCCTCTTCTGGGTCTCAGCAATAGTCATCTGTGTTTTTCCCTTGTCAAGTTTGTGTTCTCCTTCAAATTGGAACTCAGGCTGAAGTGGCATTCTGAAAATGACTTTCTTGTTCCGACAATCAATGACTGCATGGTATTTACTGAGCCAAGTCATGCCTAAGATTACGTCATACCCTTTAGTATCCAGCACGAGCATATCCGCTGTTAATGTTCTGCCACACAGTTCCACCGGACAATCTACACAAACCCTATTAGGTGACTACTCCGTTACCGGTACTAATCTCCCACTGGTGGTCTAGATATTCAACAGGTATAGAGTTCAAAGCAATGAAACTATCTGATATGTAACAATGAGAAGCGCCAGAATCAAAGAGTGCTAAGACAGGTTTAGAGTGCACCATAATCTTACCTGTTACCACATCTCCAGAAGTTTCGGCCTCTTCCACTGTCAAATTGTAGGCTCGTCCTCTTCCACGACCTGCTGCATTTCTAACTCCCCTCTGGACTGGGCGGTTAACTTGTAGTGGGGGAGGGGGAAGAGCTCTCCTAACCATTGGTCCTTGGTTCCTCTGTCCATCTGGCCCTGGAAGTGCTGGTAATGCTGGGTTGACCATTCCCATCCTTTTGTGGGGACAGACTTCAATTGAATGATCACGGGAACCACATATCAGACATAATCCATTTGCCCTACGGCAATTTTGTCGAGAGTGACCTGGTTTCTGGCAATAGTTACAATAAGAAAATGATTGGTTTACTGGAAAGGGGGCTGGTCGAAACGGTCGTCTCATGGCTGGAGCTCTTGCTGTTCTGATTGGACCTCCTCTCCCTGCATGTGGAAATGGCCTCTTCATGGCCTGATTCCTTATCATGTTAGATTTCCCTTTCTCCAGTCCTCGCTCCACCTCTCGAGCTATGGTGAGGACTTGGGAATAAGTTTTCAGCTGTTGGGGCATCAAGAGGATCTGAATGTCCATTTGTAAACCCTGTTGGAATCTACTTGCCCGCTTTTCTTCATCAGCCACCATATATGGAGCGAAGCGGCTCAGCCTCAAGAACTCAGCGGCATACTCATCTACAGACCGGTTCCATTGTTGAAGTCGGATGAACTGTTCCTCCATCTCTTTCTGTGCTGTGGCGGGGAAGAATCTACTATAGAAGCTTTGGGAAAACTGGTCCCAAGTGACAGGTTTTTCTAGTCTTGCTTCTTCAGCTAGCCACCAGGTCCTGGCTACATCCTTAAGTTGAATTTTGGCGACTTCCACTTGATTTTCTTTTGGGACCCGGGCTGCGTTCAACAGGTCTGTAGTGTCAATCAGCCATTGCTCAGCATCTAGTGGTTTCTCTTCTCCCGTGAATATCGCCGGTTGTAACCGCCTGAAGTCTGATACATTCCCCGGCCTTTGTTCCTTGGGAGTTGCTAACTCTTGCCGAAGGAGTTCCGTCTGTTGTTGCTGATTCTCCATCATAGTCTGGATAACCCTTAGAATCTCAACATTCTCCCCCGCGGGTCCATTCGATGCTTGTCCGGCATTGTTACGACTCGTCCTTCTATCCATACTTATGTTGGTAAAAAGGAGACTGGAAACTGGAAAGATGAAAGGATTTTAGGACACAAGGAAAGGAATCAAGAAGGACTAGATAACTTGTACATTGTAGTTGGCAATGGCAAATTACATTAATTTGCTGCTTGATTGTACTATAGGTGTGAGAGCCTAGGCTCTGATACCAACCTGTAACGCCCCGGTCCGGAGGGTACGGGGACGTCACTGCGACGTACATACGCAGGTCAGAAATACCCTTACGTATATACGCTAAGCATCAGTACAGACAAGAATCAGAGTACGACAAAGCGTAGCGTCCTTTCATATGCCAACATAGGAAGTACAAGGTACAAGGTTATCATAGAATGTGACATATATTTACATATCGCATGCATCATATATCACAGCCAAACTCAAAAATACTATTTACAATATGATTACAAAGATGCTCACGAGCTGGAGAAAGGTCCCGTGAGCCAAAAGGAAAGTCTGGGATGACAGCAACCGAGACTAATCAGCCTGCTCGGAAAGGAAAGCCTGGTCCTCCATAGAAGGCTCCACCTCGATCCAAGGTTCGGAACCTGAACATACAAATTCAAGGGAGTCAGGACCTCCCAAACAAGTGATCAGGTTGCAGCCGAGTGGCATAAGAAATAAGAGTACGAAGTTGGTACAATATCAAGAATAATCATCCAGCAAGTAAAAGGAGCATAGCATGTTATAAACGTAAGGGCATTGTATAAGCTTAGGCTACAGCTCCATGAGACCAGTACTTCGAGGGAATAATCCAAACAAGGAAACCCTCATCTATATACCTTCATCTCATTTCACCGTAATCCAAGCGCATACAACAACCACAGTTAACGTCTTTTATTATTATTATTATTATTATTATTATTACTCGTCTTACCCTGATATCTAGCTATGTGAACTAGCGTCCCAGCACACATAGATCCATATCCGAGTAAAGCAAGGTTGTTATTGGAAACCAGCGGGGGTATCAACGAACTATGTTTACAGTGGGTCCCGTACATACCCGGGACCACGGCCCAGGGTGTTCCGTTGCTTGGTGACGGAACCTGCCGCAAGGCGATTCAGGAGGGTCTTATGTATGCCCTTATCATGATGGTACCAGGAATGAGGGAGCCAGCTCTCCCCTCGGTCCCCTGGAGGCCCACAGGTCAGACCGGAAATTTAGTTGCACAACATACCTAATACCACTGTAAACACGAACACATATTGATAGCCGCATATTTCCCCCGACCCGATGCAAGTTGTCTCATTATGATTTATTAGATGATTTATCAGATTCCGGGAATGAGCAAGAACAAGTCAGGAATGTCATGAATACAGGTATATCAGGAGTACTGGTTCGTACTATAATGTATCACATGTGTATCAGGAGTACAGTTGTACTGTCAAGCTGTCAGGTCATCATTCCCGTTATCGTGATAATTATGAAAGTCATGTGTATCATGCCTTATGTTGATAGATAGCATGATAAGAGGTGATATTCATCAAGTAACAAGCCTCGCAAATAGCAACATAATATACATGATCCAAAGATAATGTTCATAATCAAAGAAGTAATTAACCATAATAAATAGTCAAGATTAGTTGACTAGGAAAGACAAGTAGTCGACTCATGAAAGAATTAGTCGACTATAGAGGGGACAAGTCGACTAAGAAAGCTGCGTTTGGGAAAGCTGCGTTTTTCAGAGGAAAGTTAGTCGACTAAGGCGTTTGGGTTAGTCGACTGGTCAAGTCTGCGTCTCGAAGAGCCGCGTTTCAAGAAGCTGCGTTAGTCGACTAGGAACAGTAGGTAGTCGACTAGGGAAATCTGCGTTTCAAGGAACCGCGTTTTCAGAAGGGAAGTTAGTCGACTAAGGGAAAACACCGAGTCGACTAATAAAGTGTGCGTCTCAAAGAGCTGCGTTTGCAGAGAAAGGCTAGTCGACTGGACGCAAGGGAGTAGTCGACTAACTATGCCGCGTTTCAGAATCAAGGGTGCGTTTCCAAAGGATTAGTCGACTGATAAATTGGTCAAGTCGACTAATGAAGTTCAAAACTGAGAGCAGATCCTATTATTTGAGAGCTGCGTTTCAAAGGGTTAGTCGACTTGCGTTTGGGCCAAGTCGACTAATAGAGGTTCAGAACAGAGAACAGGTCCAAATATTTGAGGGCTGTGTTTGTTACAAACATGAAATAATATCAAGTCATGGCGAGTAGAATTACTCGCCTAAGGTGCGTCCGACGCAGAGAAACGCGGTCCAATCCAACAGGAGGGTGCCGGTTCTCACAAGTTGATGGAAAGGGTTGTGGTTGCTTTGGAGAAGATGGAGGTGCAAGTCTAGTTCATCAAGCCAAAACGGGATCTTGAAACGTTGTTGCGGGGGACGAAACTATAGTCCGTTAGAAAGAAGTTATCGAGGAGGCGAAGGTGGTACGCTTGGTGGAGGCTAAGGTGGTGCATGTGGTGGTGGAAATGGTGGTGAAGCTTTTTGGTGAAAGTGGGTTCTTTGAGATTCTCTTGGTGAAAGAGGTTGAAGAAGATGGTGTTTGTTGGTGAAAATGGAGGAGGAGATGGAGGAGAATGAAGTAGAGGGATTTGTGGTGGAGAAAATGGCTTTGGTGGGTGGTGGTGATGGCCGGCCAAGGAGCTTGGGGGGTTTGTTGGCTATTGGAGCTTGCTGGGACAAGAAGAAGAAGGAAATGAAGGAAAGAGATGAAAGAAGTTATATATATATAGAAGGGGAAAATAATATAATAATTGCCATCCTCACTTCCCTCCAAAGAATGCTGCGTCTCAAGGCTGCGTCTAGGCAAAAAGAAAAAGCCAAACGCGGGATTCAATGGCTGCGTCCAATAGAACGCAAAAGCTGCGTTTCAAGGGAAAGTCAAAGGCATGGGTGATTGGACAAGAGTTGCTTTAGCCCATACGCATTTAATGCAGTAAGGAGAGGATCACCACATTTAATGATGGGTCTAGTTGGCAAAACTCGCGTTTGAGGAAGGAGAGAGAAAAATGGGAAAAAAGAGAGAAGTGAAATAGTAAAATGATTCCCGGTATCTGGGAAAATACCGAGAACTCTGGAAAGGTCCAAAAATTGAAGTGTCTCGGAGATCTTCCCAAAATTCACAAAAATCATAAATATTATAAAACGATTTTTGGTGAAATCGGTTTTCAGAAACTCATCTCCATTTTCAAGATAAAAATCATAAGGTCAACCGTCAATCTCGGTATACACCGGATTGACCGGCTCTCGATAAAATCTGATAAATCCCAGAAAATGTATTTAGATAGGAATATGATTTTAAGAAATAATGTCTAAAGGCACTTTTATAAATTCCAAACCGTTAGTAAATTAAAATTCTGGGAATCGGTCAACGGTACTGGCCGACACCGGTTTTGAAGATTTACAACTTAATTCCGAAAATTCCAGAAAATCATGAAAAAATCTAGAATATTAAAGGATAATATTCGAAACTAAAATTAGTCAAATCTAAATACCAAACAGATCAAATCAAGCAGTACTGCTATATGAGTAAATATTCAAATAGTAGAAAAATAAAATAAAAATAAAAGAATACGCCCCAAAAATCAAGATACGTAACTGTGTACGTATGCAGAAGATGGGGTATTACAACAATCCTATAACCATATGTAGAGATAGTACTTGGGATCGTGAAGTGCAAAATGACTAGAGTGAAGTAGAGGGATTTGCTTCAAGTAGGTGTTTGGAAATTTTAGTTTTGATGAAACTCTTTTCTAAAATGAAGGGCTTTTGAAAACTTGTAAATCTTGTAAAATTGTTTTGTCAATCGTTGTCCTATCATGTTGAAATGACCCACTATTTATAGTGGATGAAAACCAACTACACAGCTAGAAAAATTCGTTGGGGTGAGATCCCAACAAAATCTGTCAAAAAATAGAGCTGTTGGAGTCTGTCAGACTTTCTGACAACTACCGGTCGACCGGGACGGCCGACCGCCAACGGTCATATTTCTGACCGTTGGGGGAAAACGGTCGGCCGACTCGGTCGACCGAAATAAACAGAGAGCACTGACAAGTGCCCGGTCGACCCAAGCGGCCGGCCGACGTGCACACATGCACAGCCGTGCACGTCGGTCGACTCGGTCGGTCGACCGGACTCTGTCAGATCTGTTTAAAACAGAGTCTGAAAGAAGGAGAGGAAATTTTTGGTTTAAATCATTTTGGTTTAAGGATTTGTAAATAAGGTTCTAGACCTAATAAAACTAAGAGTGTGATCATAGATCAACACTTAAACATGTTAGATCATTTTTGGTGAAAATCCTTTTGATAAAATGTTTTTCTAAAAATGGTTTTCCAAAACATGATATTTCTAAAACTAAGTTAGAAATTCTGATATAAAAATTCTTTTGAAGCCATGAAGCAAAACTAAGTGTGTGTGAGTGACAATCCCAAATATTCTACCTCTATCATCTAGGTTTTTACAAAATATCTAAAAAAAAGTAAATTACAAATCTTGAATTCTTTTCTTCAATGTTTTGATCCCGAAGATTTTCTACCGTGCTTGGCTTGGGAATGCAAATCTTTAGCGGCGTCCAAACTTGTGAGTCTTGATGTGGAGCCGACAAATTAACTTGTTTAAACCTGAAATTCTTTTAAACAAGATTGTTAAACACATAACTAAATATGGTTTGTTATCATCAAAATATCGGGCTAATGGCCTTTGGGCCAACAATCTCCCCCTTTTGATGATGACAAAACATATATAGTCATTACAAATATTTTGGGTGGAGACTTCAAGTGAAGCTCCCCCTCAACACATGCATATCATAAAAATATACTCAGGCATAAATAAATGACATAAATAATAAGCAATCATACACCAGTCCATGCCAGAAAAGATAACTCATGCCATAAATAAAACATATGTTCATACAAAACATATAGATAAAGATACATGTCCACACAAACATCAACACATAACACAATGTGTCCAACACACAAAATGCAAAGTACAATATCAAAATATAAGCCCAAGAAAATGAAGTCTCTCTAGAATATCTCTCCCCCTTTTTGACATCATCAAAAGGGAAAGTCACTCCTCATCGTCGTCGTCCTCATCATCGTCCTCCTCATCGTCGTCGTCCTCATCATTGTCCTTCTCATCGTCGTCCTCAGCGTCACCTGCTGCCATCTCCTCATCCTCACCATCATCATTCTCATCATCATCAGAAGCCTCCTCCTCTGGATCAATAGCTGCAACACCTGGCTGTGGTGCTGAAGAAGCAGAAGGGGCCCTAACTGGAAAAGGAGGGCCGGAGGCAGGAAGCGGTCGGGTAAATGGCGTGGGGTCTGGACCAGGCATGTCGTACTTCACAAAGAGTGCACTAAATTGCGAGTCCACATACCGCATAGAATCCACAAATAGGACATGTCATTGCGAAGTCCCTGATAACGCGAGTCCATCTCCGCACGATGAGCTGCATCCGCCGCAGAAATCTGGGTTAGTCGCTGCTCGACCTAAGACTGATGCTCCTGAATCTGAGTACGAAGCTCAGACGAAATGAGGGCCTGAAGATCTGAAGGAATGGATGGCCCGGGAGCAGAGGAAGTCCCTGGGGCAGAAGAGGACCCTGGGGCATGAGCAGGAGGAACAGGAGGCTGCTCAGGAGCGGGATATCGCATCCTGGGTTGCATCCTCTTCAAAAGGGTGCTATTGAAGTTCACTGAGGGTTCAGTGGGAGTCTCAGAGGATAGATCGAAATTGAGTTGTTTCAGGAGATACGAAATGAGCATCCCATAAGGCAAGTGCCTCGTGGATACAAGAACGTGATCAGAAGTCATGTGTGAAATTATGAAGCGGGGGATATTAATCTTAATACCTTTCAGAAGGCAATAGACAATCAAAGGTACATGACCCCTAGCATGACTGTATTCCCCAGATTTGGGTAAAATATTATAGAAAATAAACTTGACAAGGACTTGAGCGGTGAGAGTGAATTTATTCACCTCCTCATTCCTTACTATGTCGAGGTTGTCATCCCAGTGAATCAAGGTTGACGCGGTGAGCGCAGACTCACCGGCCGGATACTCAAAGTCATGTAGGTCAAAGGAATATACATCAACTCCTCCATAGGAGAGATGCAACAAATCAGCAAATTTTTCTAGAGGGATATCAATGTTTCTCCCTTGAACTCTGGACCTAACCCGATTACCCTCAAAAGCAAGATTGGTATAAAAATAGGGTATCAGTGAGGTATAAACCGGTTCTCTAATAGCCATGAATAGGTCTAAAGAATTATTCCTCAATATTTGTGGGATATTGAGGTGCTCAAAGTCTTGGAGGACTACACATCTCCCAGAAATAATGGTTCTCTCGAAAGAAGGATAAACCGTTGTTCTGCTAGATGGGAGACAAAAGGAGGTTTAGTCCTTGTGAATGAAGATGAAGGGACAACAAATTTTTCCTTTTCAGTTCTAGATCTTTTAGGCATGATTAAATTTTAGGTTAAAATGAAGATCTAGGTCACGAATAAAAGTAGGGCTTGATCTAGACTAGGGAAACAAAAGATCTTGACAAAACTTAAGATGAACAAAGGAAAGAAAGCAAGATCTAGAGGAAAAAATGGATTTTTACCTTGATTGAAGAGAGATCAAGAACCCAAAATCAAAAATACCTGAGTTTGAACGTAGATCGGGCCTGAAAGGGATGATCTAGCAAAGATTTGAGAGTATGAAGCTTGGATTTAAGGTGGATTTGAGTGAGATGAAGAAAATAGGGTTTTTAGAGAGAGGGAGAAGAGGGATCGGCTGAGAGAAGTGAGAGAGAATGAGAGATCGGGCTTTAAATAAGGTGGGTAGGTGGCAGATTCTCGACGCTCGGTCGACCGGTGCGGTCGACCGAAAATACCCGAGACCACTGACAGACCAAACGGTCAACCGCACGGGTCGGCCGAAAATACCCGAGAGCTCTGACAGATGAAACGGTCGACCGCACGGGTCGGCCGGCTATAAAGAAGGGTAAAAACATCCTTCCAGGCAAGGTCGGTCGGCCGGATCTCAGATCCGGTCAGCCGGTCCTGCCCAAAAACCTGTCAGCAGAAAAAGATCCCAAAAAAAATTTTAAAAACTGTCTAACAAATAATAGGCAGAATATTTTCAACATACCATATATTAAAAACATGGTTTTAAACTTCATTAGTTATAATATTAACACAATTTACACAAGACATTTTAATTTTATTATTTCATATAAAAACAAAGGTTTAGAGATGTTGAAGCCGAATACCCGGTGAAGGGTTCTGAACTTCATCCTCGAGATTCCTCTAAATAAGAGTTGAGGTGCGCAATTGCCATCTCTAATGTATTTGCTTTAAATATGAATTTTAAATATTTATTTTAGTTTTGACAAAATGAGTGTATATATATATTATATATATATATATATATATATATATATATATATAATATATTATATATATATATATATATATATATATATATATATATGATCAAAACTAGACATGTGGACATACAAAATAAATATGGCATAAAATAGCATATACACAAGCATGATGGAAATGTAAGTTTACTCTAACTCATATCAATGTAACACAAAGGTAAACTAACAATCCTATGCATTTGTATATATAAACAAAATAAAAACTTTTAAATGGAGAAGTTACCAAACGAGGGCAATCTCCAAAATAGGTGCCTCCATGATAGCGATGCAAGCGCGATGTGATCTTTGAGCTTTGATGCATCCACCACCCGGGCACCGTCTCTCCCAAAGTTTTGGAGGATGAAGACCCACCTGTATCAACTAAATTGGGTGTGTCTTTTGGTACCCATATCTTTTTGGGTCCTTTAGGGTTAGTACCGGGACGAACCCAAACATGTTTATTTGTCATGTTAGCTTAGCAAAACAAAAATTTTCTAAATGGCCTTTGCGGCCACAATGAGTGCAAACATAAATCCTACCAGTACCATACATGAAAGCATGTTTGTGAGTGTGTGCATGTTTCCGTGCATGGTGAGTGTGTTTCCTTTGGGTTACCTTTGGAAATCTAGATGCAAATTTATTTAAGTCAAATGCACATTTTTAAGAGTTGAATCTAAAACATCAACCCGTTTTTGAATTTCAATAAAATCATTTTTATTACATGAAGAAATAGAAGTTTTTCCTTTACAAGCTAGTTTATAGTTTTCAAAATCAATCTTTATTTCTTAAAAGCACTAGACAAATCATTTTTCTCCTTTTTAATAATATTAATTTTATCTTTTAAAGAATCATTTTCTCTTTTTAATTTCTTATTATGAGATTGAGAAATCTCATATCTATGTTGAAGTTCTTCAAAGAATTGTGCTAATTCATCCATAGTTAATTCATCATCATCTATGGAGTTGTCATGTGTTACCTTAGATGCATCGTCTCCATGTGCCATGAAGCACATGTGTGCGGCGTCGTTCTCCTCTTCGGATTCCGACTCCGTGTCGTCCCACGTGGCCACCATAGCCTTCTTCTTCTTTGGGCCGTTCTTGGAGGTGGTAGCTTGGAGAGCGGGGGCAATCGGCAATGAGGTGTCCGATCTTCTTGCAATGAAAGCAAGGGCCCGGCTCCTCTCTTTTCTTTCGAATCTTCCTTGAGGTTTCCCTCTTCGGAAGTTGCTTTGCCTCCCTTTCTTGTAGAACATCTTGCCACCTTCCGGATGAGCATGGCAAAGTCCTCATCGCAATCTTCCGATGAGTCATCCTCGTCATGGTTGGTTGGAGTGGCTTTGAAGGCGAGAGCTTTCTTCTTCGGCGCCTCCCTTTCTTCTCTAACTTTCATCTCCATCTCATGGGTCTTGAGATTTCTGATGAAGCCGGAGAAGTCCATCTCCTCCCGATCGTTGAGCTCCTTGAGGTGGTTGCCTTGACTTCCCAAGCTTTGGAAGAGCTCTAATGACCTTCCTTATCTTTTGGTCATTATCGATCGCATCACCTAAAGAAGATAAGCATTTGTTATTTTGGTGAACCGAGTGAGCATGTCATCAATGCTCTCATTCTCAAGCATGTAAAAGTTCTCATATTGAGAACGAAGCAAGTCAATTTTGGACCTCTTGACTTGTGACGTTCCCTCATGAGTCACAATCAAAACATTCCACACTTCATATGCGGATTTACAATTTATGATGCGTGGGAGGTCATCTGAAATCGCTATAATACTAATTGAGATCACCTAGAGGGGGGTGAATAGGTGATGGCTATATGAAATGACAATTATGCGGAATTAAAAATTTCTAACACAACAATTCGCACAAATGTAATTTGCAATAAATAGAACAATATAAGTGCAATAAAGTAAGAGAGTTGAGTTAGAGAAAATTCGAGCAAACGCAAACACGCCGATATGTTTCCGAGGTTCGAGCCACGCTCTACGTCCCCACCTTCACACTTGAAGGATTTCCACTATTGAGGATCCCACCGGATCAACAATACAAGGACACACTTGTCCGTCTCTCGTGATGCCTCAACACCACCTTGAGCACACTCGCTCGCCTTGAGGCCGATACCTCTACAACTTCACTCCAAGAAGAAAATGAGTGATCAACACTTGATCACTTTACAAAAGCTCACTTAGCACAATCCTAGAACCAAGTATGTAGATGTAGATTGATGGGATTGTGTAGTGTAAAAGCTAGAGAGAAGCTAGAGGTAAAGGCTACAAGTTGGGGTGTTGGCAATTTTTGGCTTTGGAAATCTTTTGCAAAAGAAGCTATTGAAAACTTGGAAAACACTTGAAAATCTTTTGTAAAATTGTTCTTGATAGATTGTCTAATCAAATAGAAATGACCTCCTATTTATAGGGGTCAAAAACAACTCAAAACAGCCTCTCATAGCTGTTGGAAACAAATCCCAAAACAAAAACCTGACAGAAACTAGCTGTTGGAACTGTCAGAACTTTTGACAGTGTCCGGTCGACCGGGACGGTCGACCGCCAACGGTCAAAAATCCGACCGTTGGGACCTACGGTCGACCGCCTCGGTCGACCGAGTTTTCCCGAGAGCAAAAACACAGAGATCGGTCGACCGTTGCGGTCGACTGATACTCGTGCACAATCTGTGCACGTCCGGTCGACCGACCCGGTCGACCGGCCACTGTCAGTTCTGAAAAATCAGAACTGCCAGAACCAGAAAACTTGGGAAATGGTTTTATCTTTTAAGTTTGATATTTTAAACTTGTAAAAACTTAGAGTATGAGCCTGTGTCAATACTCTATCATGTTTAAAATATTTTGATATAAATCCTTTTGATAAAAGCTTGTTTTTCTCAAAAACTGTTTTTCCAAAAACTTAAATATTTCTAACTTAATTTCCAAAACATGTTAGGGAATGGATTTTGAAATCATTTTTGAGGCCCTTATAAAAACTGAATAGGTGTGTGTGTGTGTGTAATCCCAATCCTCTACTTCTATCATCTAGGTTTTGACACAATTTCTAAAAAACAAAAAATACAAATCTTGTTTTTCTTTGTCGTCTTGATCTTGTCTTGATCTTCACATCATCATCTTGATCCCGAAGCATCCTAGTTGTGCATAGCTTGGGATCTTCATCTTTGCGGCGTCCAAACTTGTGAGTCTTTTAGCGGAGCCGTCAAAACAACCTGTTAAATAACCTGAAATATTCTGAAACACAAATGTTAAATACATAACTAAATATGTTTTTGTTATCATCAAAATAACCATGGAGATATCGGGCAAATGGCCTTTGGGCCAACAATCTCCCCCTTTTTGATGATGACAAAACATATGTAGTTATCACAAATATTTTGGTAGAGACTTCAAATGAAGCTCCCCTTCAACACATGCATATCATAAATGACACAAATCATACTCAGGCATAGTATATATATAAAAAATGACAAACACCATATTTCCATGCCAACACGTACTCATATCATAGAGCAAATACTCATGTCATAGATAAAGATAGAACATGGGTTCATACAAAAGGATACAATAAAGAAACACGTCCACAAAGCATAATAGAAAATACATGTAGAAATATGTGTCCAAACACACAAATACATGTCCAAAACAAAATACTACATGTCCAAACACACAAAGTACATACTACATCACAAAATATCTCTCTCAAGATAACTCTCCCTAATAACTCTCCCCCTTTTTGACATCATCAAAAGGGGAGGTCACTCCTCAGCACCACATCATCACCGTCACCGCCGTCATCGTCTCCGTCCTCTGACGAGTGCTCCATGCCTTCGGCCATAGTCTTGTCACCATCACCATCTTGCTCTGAAGAAGCTGCCGCCTCCTCTGGATCAATGCTGTCAACCCGAGGTCGAGGTGGAGGTGCAGATGATGGAGCTCTGGTAGGAAATGGAGGACCAGAAGAGGGAAGTGGACGAGCGATGGAAGTAGGATCAGGAGGAATCATGTCAAATTTGGTGAAAAGAGCATCAAACTGAACATCCACAAATCTCATGGAGTCAGCAATATATGACATGTCATTCCTAAGACCCTGGATGCGAGAGTCTATCTCCGCTCGAGCAGAGGCCTCACGCTGAAATCGTGCATCCAGCTCTGCACGAAAAGCTGTATCGCGCTGCTCAATCCAGGCCTGATGTGCCTCGAGCTGAGAGCGGACCACAGAAGACATGAGAGACTGAAGATCAGGAGGAAAAGCTGGGGGCTGACGCAGATGAAGTCCCTGGGGCCGAAGATGACCCTGGGGCAGAAGAAGATCCAGGAATAACAGGAGGTGGAATTGGAGGTTGCTCAGGAGCGTGTCTACGCAACTGTGCTTCCATCCTCTTCAACAAAACTCCATCAATGTTTATATTGGGATCTTCTGAAATCTCAGCAGAAAGATCGAAGTTGAGGGCTCTGAGAATGTGAGTAATCAGCATGCCAAAAGGAAGACTTCGACCGGACATACGAATTTGGTCAGAAGCCATATGAGATGCAATGAGTCGGGGGATATTTATCTTAATGCCTCGCAGAAGGCAATAGATAATCAGAGATGTAGGACCCCTAGCATTACTATACTCACCATGCTTAGGGACAAGGTTGTAGAAAATAATCTTAGTAAGGACCTGAGCAGTGAGAGTGAACCTACTCACAACTTCGTTCCTTACTAGACCGGGGTTGTCATCCCCGTGGATCAAGGTAGAGGCGGTGAGCGCAGACTCACCGTCAGGATAGGACTCAAAAGTGTGTAGGTCATAGGAATACACATCAACACCACCAGGGGTGAGATGTAGGATATCACCAAGTCGACTGATACTAAGGTCGATGTCCCCTACCTAACACTCTAGATTTGATCCGGTTCCCATCAAATGAAAAGTTTGCATAAAAATAGGGAACTAGAGAGGATAGACTTGTTCCTTGATAGTTAAGAACTCGTCTAGTTCATTGTTCCTAAAGATTTGGGGGATATCCAAATGCTCAAAATCTTGAATGACAACATATCTCCCCGAGTTGATTTTTCTAGTGGAAAGATTGATGTAACGATTACCGCAAGTTCACTGACAAAAAGACGTTTAGGTTGGGAGTTGAAGGTTGTGCAATGGCTTTGCCTTTCTCTTGCCTTGATCGTTTTGACATTTTGGAATAAAAATGAGATTTTTAGGTTGAAACAAGTTAGGGCACGATCTAGAAAGCTTAATAACCTAATATATTGACAATAGATGGAAGATTACAAAGCTGGAAGTGAAGATCAGAGAGAAAAAAAAAAATTTTACCTTAACAGTGAAGAACTCAAGCCCTAATCAGAAAAATCCAAAATCTGCAAATCTGGCGGATGGATCGACTTGAAACTGAAGATCTGGCACTTGAAGAAGGAATTGGAAGTGGGTTTTAAAAAGATTTGAGATCAGATGAAGGATTAGAGAGATAGAAATTTTTGGAAGAGGGGAACTCCGGGTTCGCGCTGAGAAAAGTGAGAGAGAGAGAGAGAGAGAGAAAAGTCAAAAAAAGACAGATAAAGGGCCGAATCCGTCGAACGGTCGACCGGGGATGACTTTCGGTCGACCGAGGACAACCCGAGAGTTCTGAATTTTCAGAACGGTCGACCGGCACGGTCGACCGAATTATCCCGAGAGCTCTGCTGGTCTGCAGCGGTCGACCGGGACTATGGTCGGTCGACCGGTTTCGCCTGAAACCTGTCTGCAAATACAGCCTAAAAAAAATTTTAAAAAAATATAATTTTATTAAAAAATATGATATATTATAAATATAAAATTACAATCACATGTTGTAATCTTCATTAAATTGTTATGACAACCAAAGTTACAAACAAGGTATTTTAATTTTTAATTTCCATATTAAAACAAAGTTTTAGAGATGTTAAAGCCGAATACCCAGTGACGGGTTCTGAACTTCTTCCTCTTGATTCCTCGTGAAATGAGTTGAGGCGCGCAATTGCCATCTCTAAGGTATTTGCTTTATATATGGAAATTTTACAAATGTTTATTTTTATTTATGAAAATAATGTATATATGTATACAAGTATATAATCACAAATTATAACTATATATGTGGACATTTAAAACATTGCATAAACAACTAGATATCAAAAATTGGACATGGCATATACAATCATGATAGAGTTGCAAGTTTATACTAATCATGTATCAATGAGGCATAAAATTAAACTAGCAATCCTATAACAATTGTATATACAAAAATTAAACTCTTAAATGGAGATGTTACCAAAATACGGGCAATCTCCACAAATAGGTGCCTCCACGATAGCGATGCATGCACGATTTGTTCTTTTAAGCTCCGATGCATCAACCACCCGGGCACCACCTCCTCCTAAGTCTTGGAGGGTGTAGATCCACCTATACCTGTATCATTTAAATTCGGTGGCTCTTTTGGTACCCAAATCTTAGTGGGTCCTTTGGGGTTAGATCCGGGGCGAACCCAAACAAATTTATTCTTAACATTGTTCTTAGCATAACAAAATTTTTCTAAATGGCCTTTGCGGCCACAATGCGTGCAAATAAAAATTCTACCACTACTATACATAAATGCATGGTTATGTGTGTGTGTGCATGTTTATGTGTAGAGTGTTTATGATGAACATGTTTCCCTTGGGCTACTCCCTTAGGAAATTTAGATGCAAGCTTGTTAAAATCAAATGCACATTTCTTTTAAAGTGTTATCTAAAGAATCAACACGTTTTTGAATTTCAACAAAAACATTTTTATTACTAGAAATCATGGGGGTTTTTCCTTTATTAGCTACCTTATACTTATCAAAATCACTTTTCAATTTTTCAAAAGAACTAGATAACTCATTTTTCTCTTTTAAACAAATTTCAAGTTTGTTCTTCAAAACATCATTTTCCTTTTTCATTTCTTATTATGAGATTGTGAAATCTCATACCTATGTTGCAATTCTTCAAAAAA
>JAVJIF010034241.1:0-68720 GCA_038442645.1 Agave tequilana | reverse complement strand
AGTGACGGGTTCTGAACTTCTTCTCTTGATTCCTCGTGAAATGAGTTGAGGCGCGCAATTGCCATCTCTAAAGGTATTTGCTTTATATATGGAAATTTTACAAATGTTTATTTTTATTTATGAAAATAATGTGTATATGTATACAAGTATATAATCACAAATTATAAACTATACATGTGGACATTTAAACATTGCATAAACAACTAGATATCAAAAACTGGACATGGCTATACAATCATGATAGAGTTGCAAGTTTATACTAATCATGTATCAATGAGGCATATAATTAAAACTAGCAATCCTATAACAATTGTATATACAAATTAAACTCTTAAATGGAGATGTTACCAAAATACGGGCAATCTCCACAAATAGGTGCCTCCACTATAGCGATGCATGCACGATTTGTTCTTTAAAGCTCCGATGCATCACCACCCCGGCAACAACCTCCTCCTAATTCTTGGAGGGTGTAGATCCACCTATACCTGTATCATTTAAATTCGTGGCTCTTTGGTGGTACCCAAATCTTAGTGGGTCCTTTGGTTTAGATCCGGGGCGAATCCAAACAAATTTATTCTTAACATTGTTCTTAGCATAACAAACTTTTCTAAATGGCCTTTGCGGCCACAATGCGTGCAATAAAAATTCTACCCACTACTATACATAAATGTATGGTTATGTGTGTGTGCATGTTTATGTGTAGAGTGTTTATGATGAACATGTTTCCCTTGGGCTACTCCCTTAGGAAATTTAGATGCAAGCTTGTTAAAATCAAATGCACATTTCTTTAAAGTGTTATCTAAGAATCAACACGTTTTTGAATTTCAACAAAAACATTTTTATTACTAGAATCCATGGGGGTTTTTTCCTTTATTAGCTACCTTATACTTATCAAAATCACTTTTCAATTTTTCAAAAGAACTAGATAACTCATTTTTCTCTTTTAAACAAATTTCAAGTTGTACTTCAAACATCATTTTCCTTTTTCAATTTCTTATTATGAGATTGTGAAATCTCATACCTATGTTGCAATTCTTCAAAAAATTGAGCAAGTTCATCCATTGTAAGATCATCATCATCAATAGAAGTTTCTAGACATACCTTAGATGAATCCTCACCTTGTGCCATAAAGCACATGTTGGCGGTGTCGATCTCCTCCTCGGATTCAGACTCCGTATCATCCCATGTAGCGGCCAAAGCTTTCTTCTTCTTCCATGCTTGGAGGTGGTTGCTTGGAGAGCGGGGCAATCGGCAATTAGGTGACCGATCTTCTTGCAATGGAAGCAAGGACCGGGTTCTTCTCTTTTCTTCTCGTACCTTCCTTGAGGTTTCCCTCTTCGGAAGTTGCTTTGCCGTCCCTTCTTGTAGAACATCTTGCCCACCTTCCGGATGAGCATGGCGAAGTCCTCATCGCAATCCTCCGATGAGTCGTCCTCTTCGTGTATGGTAGGGTGGCTTTGAAGGCAATGGTCTTCTTCTTGGGTGCCTCCCTTTCTTCTCGAACCTTCATCTCCATCTCATGTGTCTTGAGATTTCCGATGAAGCCGGAAGTCCATCTCCTCTTTGTCATTAAGCTCCTTGAGTGTTGTTGCCTTGACTTCCCAAGCTTTGGGAAGAGCCCGTATGACCTTTCGAATCTTTTGGTCATTGTCAATCTTGTCTCCTAGAGAAGATAAAGCGTTAGTGATCTTAGTAAAACGAGTGAGCATGTCATCAATGCTCTCATTATCAAACATATAAAAGTTCTCATATTGAGAACGTAGCAAGTCAACCTTATCTCTTTTGACTTGTGACGTTCCCTCATGAGTCACAATAAGAATGTTCCAAACCTCAAATGCGGATTTACAATTAATTATGCATGCAAGGTCATCCTCATTTAATGCTTGGGTCATGCATATTGTGCCCTAGCATTAGCCTCATAGTCTTTGGAAGTATCCTCGGACCATGTGCTCTCATCGGTTGTAGGTTCTATGAAATCTTTGGTTATGGCCCTAGCTACCCTAACACCTAAGGATTTCAAAAATAAGTTCATCTTGACTTTCCAAATGGGAAAGTTCAAGCCATCAAATTTGGGTGGGGATTTAATGCTAGAAAAGTCCATGGATGCCATGTATGAATAGTAAGATGCACAAGATATGAATAATGCAACAAATGGTTATAGCCAAAAGTAAGGATCTCCCTAAGGTGGTTAAACCTAAGTTGTAGGGTTAGGCTCTGATACCAATTGAAATCGCTATGATACTAATTGAGATCACCTAGAGGGGGGGTGAATAGGTGATGGCTATATGAAATGACAATTATGCGGAATTAAAAATTTCTAACACAACAATTCGCACAAATGTAAATTTGCAATAAATAGAACAATATAAGTGCAATAAAGTAAGAGAGTTGAGTTAGAGAAAATTCGAGCAAACGCAAACACGCCGATATATTTCCGAGGTTCGAGCCACGCTCTACGTCCCCGCCTTCACACTTGAAGGATTTTCACTATTGAGGATCCTACCGGATCAACAATACAAGGACACACTTGTCCGTCTCTCGTGATGCCGCAACACCACCTTGAGCACACTCGCTCGCCTTGAGGCCGATGCCTCTACAACTTCACTCCAAGAAGAAAATGAGTGATCAACACTTGATCACTTTACAAAAGCTCACTTAGCACAATCCTAGAACCAAGTATGTAGATGTAGATTGATGGGATTGTGTAGTGCAAAAGCTAGAGAGAAGCTAGAGGTAAAGGCTACAAGTTGGGGTGTTGGCAATTTTTGGCTTTGGAAATCTTTTGCAAAAGAAAGCTATTGAAAACTTGGAAAACACTTGAAAATCTTTTGTAAAATTGTTCTTGATAGATGTCTAATCAAATAGAAATGACCTCCTATTTATAGGGGTCAAAAACAACTCAAACAGCCTCTCATAGCTGTTGGAATCAAATCCCAAAACAAAAACCTGACAGAAAACTAGCTGTTGGAATCTGTCAGAAAATCTGACAGAGTCCGGTCGACCGGGACGGTCGACCGCCAACGGTCAAAAATCCGACCGTTGGGGACCTACGGTCGACCGCCTCGGTCGACCGAGTTTTCCCGAGAGCAAAAACAAAGAAATCGGTCGACCGTTGCGGTCGACTGATACTCGTGCACAATCTGTGCACGTCCGGTCGACCGACCCGGTCGACCGGCCACTGTCAGTTCTGAAAAATCAGAACTGCCAGAACCAGAAAATTTGGGAAATGGTTTTATCTTTTAAGTTTTATATTTTAAACTTGTAAAAACTTAGAGTATGAGCCTGTGTCAATACTCTATCATGTTTAAAATATTTTGATATAAATCCTTTTGATAAAAGCTTGTTTTTCTCAAAAACTGTTTTTCCAAAAACTTAAATATTTCTAACTTAATTTCCAAAACATGTTAGGAAATGGATTTTGAAATCATTTTTGAAGGCCTTATAAAAACTGAATAGGTGTGTGTGTGTAATCCCAATCCTCTACTTCTATCATCTAGGTTTTGACACAATTTCTAAAAACAAAAATACAAATCTTGTTTTTCTTTGTCGTCTTGATCTTGTCTTGATCTTCACATCATCATCTTGATCCCGAAGCATCCTAGTTGTGCATAGCTTGGGAATCTTCATTTTTGCGGCGTCCAAACTTGTGAGTCTTTTAGCGGAGCCGTAAAAAACAACCTGTTAAATAACCTGAAATATTCTGAAACACAAATGTTAAATACATAACTAAATATGTTTTGTTATCATCAAAATAACCATGGAGATATCGGGCAAATGGCCTTTGGGCCAACAAAGTCAAGTCAAGTACTTTCACCGTATCGAGTACTAGTACTGCGATACGTACATCTAGAACGTGGGGTTACAATAACTTGTGGGAGAGATTATAATTTGGAGAGCGAGAAGATTGACGCCAAAAGGGAGCCAGCAGATCGAATTCGAGACGCATGGATGAGATCGAAGCCATGAAAGAGCAAGGAGATTGAGGCCAAGAGGGAGCCAAGAGATCGAATTTGAGACATATGAAGGAGATCGAGGCCACGAGCGGCCCAAGAGATCGAATCTGAGACACATGGAGGAGATCGAATCCAAGACATCGAGACAAATCGATCCCAATTCCTATCGCGGCGCGAGGAGCCAAGAGGGAGCCAAGCGCTCAAATTCGAGATGCTTGGAGGAGATCAAACCAACGAGAGGCTGAGGAGATTGAACTAAGAAATAGGAGATCGAATCCGAGACGTTGGGACAATATCGATCCCAACTCCGCCAGCGCGAGGAGATTGACAAAGAGAGAGAGAGAGAGAGTGCGGGAAGGAGATGGAGGGAGGAGGTGAGCAGATGTGAGACCAACAAACTGCCCTCTTTCTCTCCCGTTGAGCAAATAAAGAGAATAAAAAATCATTTAAATATCTCAATTCTTGTGCTCCACCACTCTTCAGCCTAATTTTTTAGGCTAAGGAAAATCTTTATCCCTTCCGCCACGTCACCATCATGCTAGAGGAAGAGACTCTCTTCCTCCACAAATCACACAGCAGAGCTGAGGAAGAGAGCTCTCTTCGTCTCTCTCTTCACAAAAAAAAAAAAAACAGGCCCTTCGTTAATTATTCCTTAGCTTTCAATTTAATTCTTGTGGGTCAACAGCCAACTGCCGACTGTTGAAGAGTCTGTTTCTCACGCGTTGGAATAAAGTGACATACGAGTGAAGAATGAAATGAGCTTAGCTATTCGAATTTTTGAACGCCTCCTAAGTTAGGTGTTTAACTTATGAAACAGTGACATAAACGAGACTTTTCTAAACAACTCTTCCCACTCGCAACCAACAAAAAAAAGATTGCCCCCACCACCACCACATCCATTTGTGGGACCCACGCGCAGCCCCCAGCTCATCCCCAGCCAGCCCCCACACACACTCCCGCATGTGGGTCACCTCGTCCTCTTTTTCCTCTTCACGCGGATCCAGCACCATTTCCCTTTCCTCGGTCCACCCACCCATCAAAGAGATCTTCAATCCTCTCTCGGTTCTCTAGCTCCCTATATAAACGCCTCAACCTCATCCCCCATCTCTCGCAAAAAAAAAACCACCGAGAATTAGAACAAAAAAGAAAGAAAAACAAGATCAAGTCCAATCGGGTTAAAATGGGCAACTACGTCTCCTGCGCCCTCACCGCCGCCCACCCCCGCTCCGCCGCCGCCGCCGCCCAGGTCATCCTCCCCACCGCCGAGATCCGCCACGTGGCCGCCAGCGGGGCCCGCACCTCCGCCGCCGACCTCATGCTTGACTTCCCTGGCCACTTCCTCGTCAACTCCCGCTCCCTCCGCATCGCCGCCCGGTTCGCCGCCCTCTCCGCGGACGAGGACCTCGAGCCCGCAACGTCTACGTCATGTTCCCGATGGCCCGGGTCAACTCCCTGGTCAACGCCGCCGACATGGGCCCCCTCATCCTCGCCGCCGGGAAGGCAGTCCGCCGGGCCTCCGGCGACCGGGCCAGGGTGTTGCCGGAGGTTGCTCCCCGCCCCCGGAGCCGGCGGCGCCGAGGGTGAAGGTGGACGATGACGTGGTGGACGAATCGGTGAGCGAGTTTAGGAACCGGTTGAGCTTGTGCCGGTCGAGGCGGCCAAGGTTGGAGACGATCACAGAGGAGAGCTGTGCTTGTTCTTGAAAAAGAATGGAGTTTTTTTTTTTTCTCCCTTTTTTATAATTTTTGGGCCTCTACGTCATGTATTTTGAGTGATTAAGGGGAGGGATAAATAATTTTTTTCAACAATCAATTTTTCGTTTAACTTTTTAGGATGGTAAGTGATTTTTCTTTTAGTTTGTAGCTGTGATAGTTATGTGTATTAAATTTCAATATTAAGCAAAAAAAAAAAAAAAAAAAAAATCTCATTGGTCTCTCAACTCTTCCATATTTTCAAATATATTCTCCAAATCTTCATAATATCTTTATTACTTATTAAATCTTTAAAAATATCAAAATATCTCAAGTATCAGTTTAAAAGAATAAAAAATGAATATTTTTCAATTTTCTGTTATAAAAATGTGAAATCTCAAGAATGCCCTCACAACGATTTTTGCAGCCAAACCCTCTCTCCTATACACGCGCGCCGCTTCTCTCTCTGTCGCATTTCCTCCGCCTTTGCTCGCCACCACAATCGCCTCCGTCTTTTGCTCGCCACCACAATCGCCTCCGCCTCCTTCTTCGGCGACCCCATCCGCCACCACCCCTCCTCCATCTCTACCGTCACATGCTGCAGGTTGACATTTTGAATGGTAATAGTGTTGGTTGGTTCAAGTATCAAGCAATAAACCTATTCAGATATTTTGTGTAGTAGTAGTCTTACCAGCCTGGGATTTAACACAGATAATATAGAGAAAGACTAGGAGTTAACACAGAGAATAGAGAAAAAAAATTAGGAGTGGAAAGTAATTTTGCTCGACTGCTGTTAGAAAACTGAAGTTTTGAAAAATATGAAGGGTAATAAAAATAATATGAAGATTTAAAGGGTAAATTTGATAATAAGAAAGCTTTGGGGGGTTACATATTAGAAAGACCCAAAAAAAACACTAAGGTTTAAGTTTTGAAATTCGAATTTGGCATAAAATCTTGACATCTAAATTTCTATTCATATTAGAAATTTAAAAAATCACAAATTGCTGTTTCAAACAATCTAAGACGTTGATCTTATGGGTTCTCCAGACGATGGTTGTCCAAAAAATCAATTTTTTTCTTGAAACAATAAAATTGTGTTTAGAAAATTTCAAATAAATATCTGTGATTTTAAGCCGGAACATCCAAATGTAATATCAAAGAATTTGTTGTGTTTGCTTATCTCTCGCGGCCTTGCCTTTAAAGAATATATTTCCTAAAAAGAAATTATCATGTTTCTACTTTTATTTTTGTACCTTTCTTCTCTAAAAAGGAAATATTTTTCTGTAATTTTATTTGCTTACAATTTAAAACGAATTCAAATACGATCTCATGTCACGTCAATTGCTAGTCGAAAACTTTCATCAAATCTTTTATCACAATTTTTTTTTATAAGTCTTAAATGGCAAATAATAATGTAGTAGTAATATAATCATGAATTTGTAGCAGAGAAAAATAAATAAGATTATACCTAAATTGTGGTTTCATTTAAAAAAAAACTAAATATTTATAAAAAAAATCATTTAAATATTTAAAAAATAAAAAATACTTAATGACTTGTTTTATAAATCATTAAATCTCTATTGTTTATAAAACAAAAATTATTTAACATATGAATATTTATTTATTTTTCACTTAGTTGTTTGTTTACCTTTTTTATTAATTTACGACATCTACTGCACACAATTGAGCACGTCATAAATCGATTGTTAATTCGTCTTATCTTGTTTCTTCCTGACGCTTTTCGTTACTGAAGATCTTATTTGTAGAGTCTCCTCCGTTACTTATGCGAGACATAAGTTAATACAACAGTATAAACATTGAATAGTAATGAGAAAAAATGACATATTCATAAGGTGGATATATTTTCGAAAAAATAGACATTTACTTAGAAACGTCGACATACACTCTGAAATGTAGACATATATTCTGAAATTTGGACATATATTCCTAAATATGGACAAATATTTCAAAATATGAACATATGCCTGAAAATTTGGACACACTGTCGGAAAAGTGGACAGAATCATACTAAGGTGGATAGAATATTGGAGAATGATATTTTTGACTTATCCAAATCGGGAATAGGATATAGCGTTGCAAGTACGATGACTGTGTCCATCTTTCTGGCATTTACTGCACACAATCGGGCGCATCACAAATCGATTGTTGATTCGCCTTGTTTTTTTCTCCCACGATGCTTTTTTCGTTAATGGAGATCTTATTTGTAAAGTCTTCTCTGTTACATTGCGAGATATAAGTTAGTACCAAAGTATAAATGTTGGATAGTAATGAGAAAAAAATGACTTATATTTCATAATATGGACATATTTTCGAAAATGTGGACATTTACTTGAAAACGTCGACATATACTCTGATGTAGATACATATTCCAATTTGGACATGTATTCCTAAATCTGGACAATATTTCTAAATGTGGACATATACTTGAAAATGGGGACACGATATCAAAAAAGTAGACAGAATCATACTAAAATGGACAAAATATTGGAGAATGATATTTTTGTCTTGTCCAAATTAGGAATAGGATATAGCGTTGCAAGTACGATGATTGTGTCCATCTTTCTGGCATCTATTGCGCACAATCGGGCTGGTTATAAATCGTTTGTTGATTTATCTTACTTTTTTCTTCCACGATGCTTCTTCGTTACTAGAAGTCTTATTTGTAGAGTTTCCTCCGTTACTTATGCAAGACATAAGTTAGTACCAAAGTATAAACATTGGATAATAATTAGACAAAAATGACATATATTTCATAAGGTGGACATATTTTCAAAAAATGTGGAAATTTACTTGGAAACATCGACATATACTCCGAAATGTGAACATATATTACGAAATTTGGATATATATTCCAAAATGTGGACGCAATGTCAAAAAGTGGATAAAAACATACTAAAGTGGACAGAATATTGGAGAATGATATATTTGGCTTGTCCAAATCAGAAATATGATACATCGTTGGGACATAAGTTCGCTTGAATGTCTCCACCTTCATGTGATCATTTAAGTAATTTCACTAAGCTATGCAGCACGACATAAAATAAGACCGTTTACATTCGCTTTAATCTCTTTCGTTCACCCACATCAATTTCTTGTCAACTTTCTCATTTTATGTTTGTCCACTCCTTATCTATCCACCTTCGTCATTTTTTGTCCAACTTTTCTTTTTATGTCTACCTTACTTTTTTCTGTCCACCTTCTTTAATTTTTGTTCAACTTTATCTTTTTATGTCCATCTTACTCTCTTTTTGTCTAACTTTTTAATGGTAGACAGAAAATTAAGAAAGTGGATAAATTATTCAACAGGTTGATAGAAAAACTCAAATGTGGACAATATGATTTACAAATTTTTGTCCTCTCATTTTTATATCACAAATTCATTACAAATAAAAATTTCATCGCCCCTGAATTGATATTCACAAATTTAGCAAGCTCATCACAAATTAGTTCACCTTTTAGATAAAAATTAATCACAAATACCAACATGATTATCATCAAATTGAGTAAATTTCAAAAAAGGAAAAACTCAAAAAAATTACAATTCAAAATCTTAATAATCTTATTTTAATCCAAAACTCTAAATAAATATCAAAAAAATTACATCAAAAAATTACTCTAAATAAATTCTCGACGAAGCCCTGCACCACTTCATCCTCTATGAGCCCTGCACGAGGAGCTTACTTGAGCCTCAACAAAGGAGACGAGCTTCACGACAGAGTTGCTGCAATTTTCACGGATCGGGGTGGATCGGGAGTTCACGTATCTCGCTGGAGCTCACAGAGCTGCGATCGTGCATGGTCTGAGAGCAGAGCTCACCGAAGCTGCTGTGATCTTCACAGAGATCACCGGAGCTGTGCGATCTTCACAGATCGAGGGCGGACTGGGGGCTCATGTAGCTCGCTGCGGTCAGAGAGGCTCGGGAAGCTCGTTGCGCTCGCCAGATCTTCACAGAGATCACTCTTCTTCGTCCTCTTCTTCCCTCCCCTCCCCTTTCTCCCTTCTCTCTCTCTTTTTAAAATTGTACGCATGACAGAGGGATATTTTAGACTTTTAAACTGCCCACAATGACCCATGTGCATACAATCAGTGTACACAGGGAGCCAGAAGCACAAATAATGGTATTTAGGGATTTTTAAACACACTTTTTTACCTAAGAGAGTTTTTGGCACAACTCAAACTCCCTGGGACCAAAAAGTAATTTTCCCTTTTTATTTACCATTTTATAGTTTAGTGACTTTTACTGGCTTTTAGACTTTAATATGCTTATGATAATTGATAACGCGCTCAGTATTTAGGACCATGGCAGCAGGCTGCCAGAGCTTGGCAGTGACCCGTGAAAATAATGGGCGATCAATCAAGCCAACAATATCATAATATCATTGAATAATAAATTGAAATAGTTAGTAGGTCGATTAATTAAGAAGGGCAGAGATCGAGCAAGGAAGGTAGTCAGCATAGTATTAATGAGGAATTGGCTGTTGGTTAGCCACCATATTAGAATTGTTAACCACATTTTGCATATGATTTGCCCTTGAAACAGGAAATAAAACATAATAAATAATCACCGCAAATTGTCAAAAGTTTTAACTGGCTTCAATTTCTTGTCGGGGCTGTTTGGATTCAAAGAAGTGGGTAAAAGTGAGAAACTGGAAAGTAGATTTTTTTTTTCTTTTTGGAAAATAAAAATTTGTGTCGTTTATGATGTTTGGTTGGTAGTTAAAAAGTAAAAGTGAAAAAATATATTGTGTTTTTCGGTGTTTGCCTAGTAATGTGAAAGTGGAAGTGGAAGTAGAAAAGTTAACCAGAAAGTTGACTATAAAATGATATAAAAAAATAAGAATTAGTTATAAAAATAAAAATTGGACTGTAATTAGAATGCAAATGAGATTTACATGATCGCAAAATTAACTGTTTTGAGTTACAACTTATTACAAATAAGATTTACATGACCACAAAATTAACTGTAGTACCCTGGAAGTGAGGAAATGATTGCGTAAAAAGAAAAAGAGAAAAAAAGGGTTATTTTCATTTTCTTTTTTCGGTGTTTACATGGATAGCGGATGTGAGAAATGATACTTCCCCACTTCCTTACTTCCGCTCACTTCGTTGAATCCATATAGCCCAAGGTCTCAACATGCATTTAAATAATATTTATTGTCATTTTATGGATTTTGGTTTCTTGATTGACAAATATTTTAATAGAAAATTTTGTTACAGTCACCTACTTCGCTTCATAACTAGGAAAAAAAACTCAGCCTCATAATTTTGTTCGCTACATCCTCATCAACGTTAGCATAAACTGATTCTCCACCAATCACCATTTCTTTATAAATTTTTATTTCCTCTTTAACTCTTTCCCATCACTCCTGCCGTTGCTCTCTCCTTAATCTTAACCTCGACACAGACTTATTGTAATGCCCTAATTCCAAGGATACGGAGACGTTATGGCGACGTACATACGCAGGGTGAAAACACCCTCGCGCATACGTTAAGCCTCAGTACAGGAAATAGCCTCCATATACACAAGAGTTCCAGCATTAAATAAGTACAAGAATACCTGCAGAAAGATCAGTGAGCATGATAGATAAAGAAACATGGGCAAATAAGGAAGTAAGACAAAAGAATCAAGATACCTATGAATCATATGGGTGACAAGTTCCCTATGTGAATCCAATGACATATCTGACAGTATGATATCTCGAATCTCTAACCTGGGCACGCAAATCTAGGGTCGTCAGAAAGCGACCTAGTGAGTGGTAAAATGAAGGAAGCAGTAATATATACGATAGTAATACAGACACGATAATAATATACAATACATGATTCTGTACCAGTAATACCATATAGTAGGCATATAATAAGCACTAGAAATATATAAACATGTCATATTTTAATACCATCACTACCTAGCATGTTATCATCGGGTCATGTCTATAGTCGTATCAAGTTTTATATAATAAATAATGTTGTCTAATGGTGATGTGATAGAAATGAACATTCAGATGTGCAGCATACAATAGAACCATATTACCGGGTTGTGCACATACAGTAATGATGTTTGCAAGGTATACATAAAGCAGAGTATATGCAATGCAGAATATAGATTTACATTAGTAGTGTGCCACAACAGAAAGTGTAACATGTATCAGGAAGGGAACAAGGTATACAGGTAACATGATAAGGGATAAATGATCAGGACGAGTAACAAGTACAACTAACCAATATGATACATGTATCGGGTTATTTATACAATAATAACAATCAGTACCACATGATATTTTAATCAATCTCTTCTAGTGTCCTATACCACTGGCAGTTCATACTGGAGCCCGCATTCCAGTCGAACCCATCCGGACATGGCCTACGGGTACCATTATCCAAACGAGAGAGTGACCAAATAACAAGTGTTCCCGACGTCACTATTGTTTATACTGTTTTATTATGTTAATTGGAAACCCAATAGTCAAGGAGATCTAGTCAGGTGGGTGTACCCCGTGCATACCCGGGATCACGGCCTTAAACAGACCCCTGGCTGCTGAAATCAGGGCCAGCCCGCTAAGGCTGTAACATGTAACAGGAACTCAGTGAGCTAAAATAATAACGGGAAACGAGAGCTCATGAGTCATAACAGACGGTTGCCAGCACTACCCCGTCCCCTGCAGTGGGACAAACAATGAATCCAGATATCCACCCGATAAGATCTAGTCAACCGTCAAGTCTCCTCCAATCCCATCTTATAGTTTATACATTTAATGTACACAGAGTATCAGGAACAAGAACAGTACATGATACATGTAACACGATAACAGGACATGAGCTCTGTTGATAGCACGAAACACGATAACGGGAAACGAGAAACGATAGATGTGGGACTCTAGAGGTGGCCCCGTGGCTTGAATCCACGTGGCACTTAGTTCCGTACATTGCATATCAACAATTCACATGTCCAGTAACGAGAATATCAATATCAGAACAGGAAATAATCATGTAACGGGAATACATGACGAACTACTCATGTAACAATAATCCATGTGACATAAACAATGATCAATATAACGAGAATAAAAGAATATCCATGAGTAATAATATAATCCATGATCCATGTAACTGGAACACATAGACAATCAATGCATGTAGACCGGTGAGTATACATAACAGTGGTGTAAGACATGCACAGAGTATCCATATAGTGGTATCCCGTGTAATAGCGTTTCTGTATATCAGCAGTTCACAAACATGTAGTAATCATGTCGTGAATCTCGGTATCTATGTAATGGTGAAATAACGTGAAATAACGGTATAGAGTGTAACATATATTTACATGCAATACTGTGTTCAATGTATCGGTGGGTCGGTAAGAGTGACAGTGTAATAGTGACAATATCTGATATAATGAGTACGCGTGTATCAGTGCACATGTAACAGTACTATGTAATCATGATTGATGTCCATGATGTGAATACCAGCAAAACATGTGGAATAGTAATCTAACCATTTTAATATGATCATCTATCACCTATATGTTATTGATTGGTAGTGAAAAGTGCATTTTTATCATCATATTTACCATCACATTTTCATATTTATTCATATAATTCTGCACATTTACTAATATTTTATGATTTATTGTGTGCAGGCCTTGAGTTCTTATTTTAATAATAAATAAAGCCTAAAAGAAGCCCAAAAGCCCATATTCAAGCCCAAGTGTAAAAGTGCAAATATTAATTGTCAAAATTGCAAATACACAAGGGCCAAAGTTGCAAATACAAAGAAGAGGGAAGGATAGACTTCTATTCAACCCTAAACACTTGCGGGATGAGGATAAAAGCTAAAAGAAGAGAGGAAATTCGTGGAAAAGATTTGGGATCTAGGTAACTTGCTTCCCAAGTTTATCTAAATCCCAAGATAAAGAGCCAGGATCAAACTTCCAGAAGCAAAAGCCCAGATGGACGGACCAGGGGAGGCCACGCGCCAAAGCGCGTGGCCAGCCGCCACTACCAGGCCGCGAAAACGCGGCCCAAGCCGCGTTTCCGCGGCAATCCTGTCAAATCCAGATATCCGTTTTCGTGGGAGAGTTGTGTTGGAACTCTACCTCCTTCTGCTCCTATAAATACCCCCTGCAGTGCAACCGAAAAGAGCGTCCAGCGCAGTACAGGGCCAAAGCTAGGGTTTTTAGGTTTTTTCTAGTTTGTAGTTAGGTTTTTCTTTTGTAGTTTTTATTTCTTTTAAGAGAGAGAGAGAGGCTTATGTTGAGCGTGACACCAATGTACCTTCCTCTTCTCTGCCATTGATTAAAAACAATAAAGGTAATATTTTTCTTTTGTTCATTGCTTTATGTTCCTTTTCGTTTTCTTCTCTTTTTCTATTTTTATCTCTGTTGGTTGATTGATGAGCATGCAAGTGATTTCCGAAGCACAAGTATAACGAGTCTTTGCGAGTGCCAATGATACTTCATGGAGATGTTCTCCTCCTCAAGGTCCGTATCACTTCATACTTGCCCAGCTTGATGATATAATGTGAATAGGGGACTGAGTTCGATCCTATGGTTTATGCGTTGAACGCCTCCAAAGTAAGGTAGAACATGTAAGGTTTTCACATATTTCCCCAACCAAGTTAAGGTAAGAGTTCTTTTCTTTTCTTTTATTTTTATAGATTAAATCACCATCTCCCAATTCTTTCTTTCTCATCTCATTATAAATACCACCTCTAATCCTCCATCTTCATAATCTACCACCTTCTTCCTAACTTAACTTAAAGAAAATAATTTTTAGAGATAACTTACAAACGCTTCTATCGCTAGTCCCTCCCTGAGGATCACGACCCGCATAGCCACTGCTACCGCGGATTCGAATTGAGCACTAGCACATTTTGTTCTAAATCTAAAAATCTTTATTTTTGTGTGCAGGTAAAATCTCAATCAAAACATTGGCGCCGTTGCCGGGGAGGGACGGTAAGTATTCTCTAAAAAATAAAAAAATAAATAACTAATTCTTTTATTCTTTCTGTTTGCAGGTTTGGAGAACAGGAAAACTAACGAGCAGCAAGGACATATAGCAACTCTGTGCCTCTGCCCTTGAAGGCAGAGCAATAGGGCCTACTACAGAGCCGCGGTTTCGCGGCAAAAGCCGCGTTTCCGCGGCCTGAGTAGTTCACTACTTACCCTGTTTTCTGCAGGTTGCTGCTACTTTCAAATCTGATTTACTGCTCTGTTAAAATTTGCTCTGTGATAAACCAGTACACTGCTAATTAATTAACAGTAACCCATTTGTTGAAAAATAAAAAAAATTAGACTCTTGCATCTTAAGCACGTGTCTATTTAATTTTTTTTAAATTTTTGTTGAAGAGTGCTGGAGACAAGGTACGTTCGCATTGCATATAGACTAGGAAGCACCCTTAGCTGATTTTCTACTTTGAGTGAATATTTGTCTACTGCTTTACACGTGCACTAAATTGACTTAAGGGCTTGTCTTATAAATAAGATAAGGTGGGGATTTCATCACCCTTCCTTATCCTAAGGGGGAACAGTGCTGGAATTTGACTCTTACTAAATCAGTGTCTAGGAAGGGAATTGAGGGCCGAAAGCCCGAAGATTGGTGGTTATTTAATTAAGGAACGTCTTTGACGGAAAACCTTCCACCACTCTTGCCCTGACCTGGCTGATTAACTTGTGGTCAAAGTCTGCACCCTACCTCCCGTGGACAGTCTAACCAGTTAGGAGTCGTCTAGGTAATAGGTCTACCCTAACTTAGGTTAGAATTTTTTCTTTTTTGTTTATTTGTTTTTTTTATTTGTTTGTGTTGGTGTGATATGGCATATAATAATAATTTTTCCAACTTTAATCCATATTACACACCTAACTCTTTTTCGGATATTACCAACTCGGCATATCATAATTTTGACCAATCTAGTGTGCTGGAATGGTCTTATCCGAATGAATATAACCCATACCCCCCATCTTATAACCATAATTTTCATAATAGTTTCAACTCTTCACAGAGTTCATGGGGTTTCGATTCCCCGAGTCCAATTTTCAACCGACTTGTCCTCTGTCTCCACCTTGTCCACAATATTCCCAAGAGTCATACTCTGATCCACCCATTCAGAATAGAATACCATCTATTGGGAAATGATAAGTATGCATGAGTCCAAGCAACAATTACCATCAATCGCAGACATGATTATGCGTGAGTCCACCGACTCACAACTTCATCACGATTACACTTCATCCTTTCAAGTCCAATCACAACATGATGCACCTATCAACTATGAAAGGATGCTTGCAGCCATGACTCAGGCTAGATTAGCCCGTGATCATGATATAGATATGATGGTTCAATCTTTGTGTTCTCACCGTCCGGCCAATTCTAATATCGCTGACCACTCTCTTAGAGCCGACGAACCAAGTTGCTTTGGACAACAAGATTCTAATTCAGTGCCATCATGTGAACTTGCCGAAACTTCAAATTTTGATAACTTGGCAAGTTTTTCCTTTCCTGAAATAGATCTTGAACATGAATATGATCATGAACCCCAACTTGATGATTCAATTTTGCTTCCTGATTCAATAATGACTCCGGTGTCTCCACCTGATTTCACTTCTTCCGAGTCAACATTGGATCCTGTTCCAATTCATCATGAAATTGAATCACCCATTTTTGATGATCATATTGAACTTGACCAATTTTACAATTTTGAAAGTCCCATGGATAAATTGACAAGTTCTCATTTTTATGAAATTGAACCCAATGAGATATGTGACCTAGATTCTCAAATCTGTGATCAAGTTCAAATTCCCGAATCATTATTGACTCTTATTTTGTTACCCGACTTAGGTAATCTTTTAGAGTCAGTTTTGATTCCCACACCTATCATTCCTGAACTTGAATCACCAACATTGAGTCACATTCCATTATGGGAAGATTATTGTGGACTTGAGCTTCAACTTATTGATTTGGACTCACTTCCTGAACCTAGCCTGACTCCTGAACCATTACTTGATTTAAGTTTCTTTCCTGAGTCGGTATTCGTTCCCGTACTTCTCACGTCCAAGTCAATAATTCCATCTTTTCATACTCCATTTTGGGACAAGGAGGTTGACACAATTGACTCTGAAATTTATTATGAAATTTGGAAATTTGATGGGGTGAAAATTTTAAAAAATAATTATACATACATTTTAGTGGGTTATATAAGAAAAATTTCTGGTGAGTTTCACCAAATACCACGTTATCTTGTTTGGGTCGCATTTCGTGGAGCAATTAGACCACCACCGGAACCACCACCTTGAGGTAACTTCTGCCTTCCCTTGTTCTTTTTCATGCATATATGCATTCATTCATACATTGAGGACAATGCATGAGATAAGTGTGGGGGTAGGCTTTACTAACATACTAACATAGGTAGGTAGAAACTAACAAAAAAATTGCTAATAAAAAAAATGTTATAAAAAGGACAATATTTTGACTTATCTTTTGAAAGAAATCTAAGTTAGTCTTAAGAATTAGGAAAATCATGATTAGGATTTCTAAAAACTCGGTCAAAATAAATAAATTGTTGAATTTTTAGGTATAGGAGGAGAAATTGAATAAGTAGTTAGTCTTGATTTTTACCTTAATGAAATTTGCATACCTAATGCATATTTAGGATTCTAAGACGAAGACCTTTGTGCCTCATATAAAAAAAAAAGGAAATCACTAATTAAGCTGGATACATGTGCCTCAAGAAGCATAAGTATTCATGTCTAAAGGTGAGTAAATAAAATAAAGTCCTTAGTTTTGGGGCCTAGTTCACTCGAATTTGAGTCCGCGGGGTGTTTTCTCACTTGGTGCCCTAAAGCCGACTGGTTTGGGAGCCACCGACTTCAAGTTCGCTACATGGGTGGATTAGAAAGCCTAAGAAAACTAAGAAATATTATACATGTATTAACACATCTAATAGTCAATTAGTTAGGTATGAGGGCCTCAAGAAGCCTTGATGCTTATACGAAAGAAAATTAGATGCGTTACACATATTAAAAAAAAATTAAACAAATAAAGAGGCATGAAAGTCCAAGTTAAGGAATTCCTAGTAAAAATTCATAAGGATGCATATGATTTTTGGTAACAAAAAAGACTATACACAAAATTCAATTTTGATCCTTACTTAAAAATGAAAACAATTTACTTTATAAAGACTAAGTCTAAGAATGAATAAAAATGAGGATCCTAAAAACTTATAGATTACTTAGCCTTTTCAAAAGTATTTCAAATATTTTCCTTTTTATGGATTTTGTGGGTGTAATCCGCTGAAAGCCCTCACGAGACAACACTTGTCCTCTAGGGTAACCTAGAGGTTTAACGGCTTGTTGCACATGCTAAGTGCAACCGTGATTCCTACGAAAGTGAGTTAGGTTAGATTATTTTTCTTTTTCTCTTTGATTTTTACTCGAGGACGAGCAAAAAGATAAGTGTGGGGGTGTGATTGGTAGTGAAAAGTGCATTTTTATCATCATATTTACCATCACATTTTCATATTTATTCATATAATTCTGCACATTTACTAATATTTTAAGATTTATTGTGTGCAGGCCTTGAGTTCTTATTTTAATAATAAATAAAGCTTAAAAGAAGCCCAAAAGCCCATATTCAAGCCCAAGTGCAAAAGTGCAAATATTAATTGTCAAAATTGCAAATACACAAGGGCCAAAGTTGCAAATACAAAGAAGAGGGAATGATAGACTTCTATTCAACCCTAAACACTTGCGGGATGAGGATAAAAGCTAAAAGAAGAGAAGGAAATTCGTGGAAAAGATTTGGGATCTAGGTAACTTGCTTCCCAAGTTATATCTAAATCCCAAGATAAAGAGCCAGGATCAAACTTCCAGAAGCAAAAGCCCAGATGGACGGACCAGGGGAGGCCACGCGCCAAAGCGCGTGGCCAGCCGCCACTTCCAGGCCGCGGAAACGCGGCCCAAGCCGCGTTTCCGCGGCAATCCTGTCAAATCAAGATACCCGTTTTCGTGGGAGAGTTGTGTTGGGACTCTACCTCTTTCTGCTCCTATAAATACCCCCTGCAGTGCAACCGAGAAGAGCGTCCAGCGCAGTACAGGGCCAAAGCTAGGGTTTTTAGGTTTTTTCTAGTTTGTAGTTAGGTTTTTTCTTTTGTAATTTTTATTTCTTTTAAGAGAGAGAGGCTTATGTTGAGCGTGACACCGATGTACCTTCCTCTTCTCTGCCATTGATTAAAAGTAATAAAGGTAATATTTTTCTTTTGTTCATTGCTTTATATTCCTTTTCGTTTTCTTCTCTTTTTCTATTTTTATCTCTGTTGGTTGATTGATGAGCATGCAAGTGATTTCCGAAGCACAAGTATAACGAGTCTTTGCGAGTGCCAACGATACTTCATGGAGATGTTCTCCTCCTCAAGGTCCGTATCACTTCATACTTGCCCAGCTTGATGATATAATGCGAATAGGGGACTGAGTTCGATCCTATGGTTTATGCGTTGAATGCCTCCAAAGTAAGGTAGAACATGTAAGGTTTTCACATATTTCCCCAACCAAGTTAAGGTAAGAGTTTTTTCTTTTCTTTTATTTTTATAGATTAAATCACCATCTCCCAATTCTTTCTTTCTCATCTCATTATAAATACCACCTCTAATCCTCCATCTTTATAATTTACCGCCTTCTTCCTAACTTAACTTAAAGAAAATAATTTTTAGAGATAACTTACAAACGCTTCTATCGCTAGTCCCTCCCTGAGGATCACGACCCGCATAGCCACTGCTACCGCGGATTCGAATTGAGCACTTGCACATTTTGTTCTAAATCTAAAAATCTTTATTTTTGTGTGCAGGTAAAATTTCAATCAAAACAGTTATATTAAATCATGAAGCAGATGAAAATATTGTTTTATTGGTTGTGTTTACTACACTATCATGCATTACAAAATATGACTTCTCTATAATTAAGTTATTTATTAACATTCTATTGATTTACCCATAATCACGATTTATTAACTAAAGTAATCACTCAATTTATTAAACATGAATAATATAATTTATTAAAAATAAAACACTAACAAACTAGTCATGGAAAGGTAGCTCCCTTTCCCACGATCGCAACTGTAACACTTGCCTTAATTAGGCATCCTTCTTTCTAAATATTCATATCTTAAAGGGTAATGGGAAATGGTATGCATGCTTGATACCCTAGTTATTTCATGTTTATTAAATGGGTATGTATAAAAATGTATACATAAGTATTTATACATCCATGTATATAGGTATAAGAATACCCCCACATGTGGTCAACTTACCACCATCTCCCACCATACTTGTACCTCATGGAGAGGGGGGGAGACATGGAGCTTGACATAGGGCATGGTGTAGGGTAGAGTGATGGGTTATATAGGGGACACTTGGCACATTTTTGTGGGGAGTTAAAGACTATAAATAGGGGGGGTGAAGAGGATTAAACCATTTTGGATCAAACTCTCTCTCTCTTCACAAACTCTCTCTCCCTCTCTTCCCTTTCCTGCAGCAGCAATAGCAGCAGCAGCAGCAACAAAGGGACAGCAACAGCAGCAGCAAAGGAGCAGCAGCAGCAGCAAAGGGACAGCAGCAGTAGCAACAAAGGGCAGCAGCAATATCAGCAGCCAACAGCCCTATTTTCCCCCATCTCCCTTTCTTAAAAATACCCTTTTTCCATCTCAAATTCCCACTTACTTCTCTTCAGTCCACATACTAGAAAAGGTTCCATATTCCTCCAAGGAACCGTTAGAACGAGTCAAGGGGAGTGTCATTGGTCGAACGACTCCGTTGTAGCGGGATATCAAACTTGAAGAAGAGCATACCACTTCAAAGGAGTGAGTAGAACATATGAATCTTTGTGTTATGATAAATAGATATAAAAGTAAAGATTTCGAAACTTGCTTATTCTTGTTACTTTATGTATCCTAGCATATTGATAGTATATAATGCATGTGATTGTTGTGTGTTTGGAGGAAGGGACCAGGTTGATCCGGATGTAACGCCCCGATCCCGGCGATACGGGGACGTCACTGCAACGTATATACGTAGGTCAGAACTACCCTCCCGTATATACGCTAAGCATCAGTACAGACAAGAATCAGAGTACGGAAGCAAATGGTGCATTATACATTCCAACACATATATACAATCACAGAATTATCACCAGTAGTGATCTAATATTACATGAATATCATATCACTAATATGCGCAAATGCGGGAATACAAGCAGATGTACAAGAGTAAAACAGCATAAAGGTACTCACGAGTTTAAAAAGGAAAACTCGAGAGACTCACAGGGGGCCTGGAAGGATGGAGCTCCGAAAGGTCGGCTGAAGATCCACGCTACTGCTGCGTTACTCTGAACACCCGCTCCTAGCTCCAAGACCTGGACGTGAGAATCCAGGGGAGTCAAATGATACTCCCCAGGCGAGTGTAGAAGCAAAACCAAGTGGTGAAGCAGAGTGAGCACAATAATGCATATATCAAGTGGGAATACTCAGTAGGCAGATAGGATAGAGCAGGTAAGAATAGACATGGCATGAGAATCATAAAACAGGGAATCCGAATAAAACCAAGGACGAGCTACCATAATACTCATAAAACATGAAATCCGATATAAAGTCCGGGAAAAGCAAATACGGTAAGGCACAGCACAAATTCATAGCTATTTAAGATGTAGGCTTTGGTATGCGTCCCATTCCACATACCTCTACTTACAACTTAAAGAGCCGGTTATTATGACACTTTATTATTACTCGTCTAACCCATATATCTAGGTATGTGGCTCGGTGTACGGCCAACTCACATACATCCATATATAAGCAAGTCGAGGTTGTTATTGGAAACAGCGGGGTATCAACGAACTATGTTTACAGTGGGTCCCGTGCATGCCCGGGACCACGGTCCAGGGTGTTCCGTTGCATGGTGACGGAACCAGCCGCGAGGCCTATCAGGAGGGACTTATGTATGCCCTATCAATCAGGAATAAGGGAGCCAGCTCTCCCCTCGGTCCCCTGGAGTACCACAGGTCAGACCGGAAATATAGTGCACAACCTAAAGCCACTGTAAACACGAACACATATCGATATCCGCATATTTCCCCCGACCCAATACAAGTTGGTCCATTTTAAGATTCAATAGTTTAATTATCACTTTACGGGAAAAACAGGAAATAGACATGATCAGGAATCAGGAGTACATAAGTACTATATAATCAGGTCACTGCATGTAAAGCAGGAAAACAGGTCACTGATCATGATACAGTATAACAAGTCAAGGTTCCCGTAAAGATGACAATCACAAGTCAAATACATCATGCTGGGTGTAAAGTGATAGCATGACAAGATGGTGATATTTATCAAGCAACCAAGCATGTAAGAGATTGATAATAGTCTGGGTAAGTCAGGTCATACCAATAGGGTCTTGCCAAAGAGCATGTCAAGTGGTCAGGTGATAACACTCTAGATGTCAGGTGATATACATGTGTTAAAAGGTAACATGTAATTGACAGGTCTAGTAATAGCATGGTAAGTGGTAACAAGGAAGTGACTCAAAGTCCAACGACCACGAAGGGTCGGCCACGCATGGTATATGATAAAGAAGCAAGCATGGCACAAGCACAAGATAAAGCTACCCTAATACAAGCAATAGCAGGGCAAGTGGTAATATATCAGAAACCAAGAATACAACGACCACGAAGGGTCGGCCACGCATAGTATAAAAGCAATAAAAGATATATGGAATACAGTATATGATAACATGAAAAGAAATACTTATCGAGCCGATGAAACGGGAAACTCAAAGAGAGGCGAGATTACTCGCCTAAATCACCAACATGCAGAAAGATCCGAAATCCGCTGAACTTGGGACGCGCCATAAAATAATAATAAAATATAAATATTTGTGGAGAGAGAAAGGAAGAGGAGAGAGAAGAGAGAAAGAGAGAGAGAGAACAGAGGAGAGAGAGAGAGAGGTTGCAGTGAGAGAGAGAGAATGGGAGAGAGAGGGAGATGAGAGAGAAGAGAGAGATGAGAGAGAGAGTGAACAAGAGAGAGAGAGAGAGAGAGAGTGCTGGACAGGGGGGCTGTTGCCCCCCTCTGTTTCCCGCGCAGCACCCCCCCCACTGGGGGTGCCCGGACTGGCCGCCGGCCAGGCGGCGGCGCCGGGCGGCGCCGGCCGCCGGCGGAGGAAGAGGGGGCCGCTGCCCCCTCAACAGAGAAGGGAGGGGGGCTGTTGCCCCCCTCCAGCAGAGCAGAGAGGAGAGAGAGGGGGCTGTCGCCCCCTCCTCAGCCCCGCACAGGGGCCCAGGCGGCCCCTCGGCCGCCCACGGCCGCCGGCAGGGCGCCGGCGGCGCCCGGACTGGGGTGGCGCCGGCCACCCCAACGAGAAGGAGGGGGCTGCTGCCCCCTCCACAACCGCGCACAGGGGGCCTCAAGCCCCCTGGTCGCGCCCAAGGCCGCCGGCCTTGCGCCGGCGGCGGTCTGCCCTCGCCGGGGCAGCGCCGGAGGAGGGAGGCGAGGTGGTGGACGTGGCCGGATCCAAGAGGAGGAAAGAAAAGAAAAGAAAAGAAAAGAAAGGAAAAGAAGAAGAGAGAGGTTACCCTCCAGATGGGGGGGATCCCACGCCGGCGTTGATCGCCGGAGGTGGCCGTGGTGGCCGGAGGTTGGGTCGGTGGAGTGGGCGTCGCCCACGCAGGAGAGAAAGAAGAAGAAGAAGAAGAAAGAAAAGAAGAAGGAGAAGAATAGAAAAGAAAGAAAAGAAAAGAAAGGAAAAAGAAGAGAGAGAGTGTGATGGGAGAGGGATTTAATGAGGGAGAGGGGAGTTGTCTCCCACGTGGAGGGAGAAGGTGCTGGAGTCGGTTGAGGGAAAAGAAAAGAAAAGAAAGAAAGAAAAGAAAGAAAGATTTAAAAATATTAATATAATAATAAGGTTGGAAAATCGACTGTCTCCGAAAAATCCCCAAAAATACCCGGAGGTAGAAAACATCATCCTGAGGAATAATATGAAATCGGTTTTTAGAAATAAAATCCCATTTTCAAATTAAAAATCCGGAAGTCAACCGCCGATACCGGTCTACACCGGGCCGGCCGGATTTTGATAAATTCCGAAAAATCCCAGAAAATGCATTAAAGAAGAAAACATGATTTTAAGACATAAAGTGAAAGCGGAATTCAGAAATTCAATCCCGATTGTAAACTAAAAATCCTGGAATCAGTTACTTACCGACTCCGATGGAATTTTCATAAAATCATAAAATCCTCAGAAAAAGTATTTAAGTAAGAAATGTGATTCTAAGAATTAAAGTCTAAAGGACCATCTAGAAATTCCTAGCTGTGTGTGAATTAAAAATCCTGGAATCGGTTATCTACCGACTCCGGTGGAATATCCAGAAATTCGTAAAATCTTTAGAAAAAAGATTTAGGTAGGAAATATTACTCTAAGAAGAATCGTCTAAAGACTCTTCGAGAAATTCCAAGTGGTTTGTGAATTAAAAATCCGGGAAGCGGTCAGCGGAACTGGCCGACACCGGTTTTGAAGAAATTCATTTTAATTCCAGAAAAATCTAGAAAATCATAGAAAATATATAATAATGGAAAATGATATTTAAAATTAAAATCGGTCAAATCTAATCACCGGAAAGACCAAATCGAATAATATACTATAATCGAGTTCCTGGTTCGGACTGGGATTGACTCCGAGTCCACGAATCCAATCCAAGACAAAACAATCATATAAGGAATTCATAAAGCAAAACAAATACAGGAAACAAATCGAAAAAATACGACCGAAAATCTGAATACGCAACTAAGTACGTATTCCGGGAACGGGGTATTACAATCCACCCACCTTACAAAAAATTGCGTCCTCACAATTTCGTTAAGGGGTAAATTGAATACAAAGGGGACAAAGGTGGAATTTATACTAATTAAGATATGAAGCACTATAGGTAGGGCTCTCAAGTCAACTGAATAATAATCATACTCTGCATTTCCGGCTGATGATGTCGTGGCTGTGAAATAAATGAATACTGATGATGTCGTGGCTGTGTAATAAATGAGCCAGAATACCGAAGATAAAGAAAACCCTGAAAATCCTGAGCATAATAAAGAAGACCGATAATTAAGAATCCCGATTGCTGTCTTCCGAAGATAGCCAGATCAAGATCGATCTGGAGAATACCAAGCTTCATAGAATTGGCCGAAGAGATCCCATAATAGCTTCTTTCTGAACCAGCCACTACCTCTCTAGTCTAGTCATATCTTAAAATAGTATAAGGCTCCATAAAACCAAAACATAAAACCAAAACAGGGAAAGGATAGGAGGAATTTGGAATCCAAGGAAAGATAGTCAAGGAGGGATTTGAAACCAAAGGAAAGATAGTCAAGAAATAGATAACTCTGCACTTGCAGTTGGAATGTATAACCAAGATTCATGTATTCCAGTTGCAAATCGCTTTACCATTGATTTGCCTTCTGGACGTACTGAGGAGGTTAGAGCCTAAGCTCTGATACCAACCTGTAACGCCCCGATCCCGGCGATACGGGGACGTCACTGCAACGTATATACGTAGGTCAGAACTACCCTCCCGTATATACGCTAAGCATCAGTACAGACAAGAATCAGAGTACGGAAGCAAATGGTGCATTATACATTCCAACACATATATACAATCACAGAATTATCACCAGTAGTGATCTAATATTACATGAATATCATATCACTAATATGCGCAAATGCGGGAATACAAGCAGATGTACAAGAGTAAAACAGCATAAAGGTACTCACGAGTTTAAAAAGGAAAACTCGAGAGACTCACAGGGGGCCTGGAAGGATGGAGCTCCGAAAGGTCGGCTGAAGATCCACGCTACTGCTGCGTTACTCTGAACACCCGCTCCTAGCTCCAAGACCTGGACGTGAGAATCCAGGGGAGTCAAATGATACTCCCCAGGCGAGTGTAGAAGCAAAACCAAGTGGTGAAGCAGAGTGAGCACAATAATGCATATATCAAGTGGGAATACTCAGTAGGCAGATAGGATAGAGCAGGTAAGAATAGACATGGCATGAGAATCATAAAACAGGGAATCCGAATAAAACCAAGGACGAGCTACCATAATACTCATAAAACATGAAATCCGATATAAAGTCCGGGAAAAGCAAATACGGTAAGGCACAGCACAAATTCATAGCTATTTAAGATGTAGGCTTTGGTATGCGTCCCATTCCACATACCTCTACTTACAACTTAAAGAGCCGGTTATTATGACACTTTATTATTACTCGTCTAACCCATATATCTAGGTATGTGGCTCGGTGTACGGCCAACTCACATACATCCATATATAAGCAAGTCGAGGTTGTTATTGGAAACAGCGGGGGTATCAACGAACTATGTTTACAGTGGGTCCCGTGCATGCCCGGGACCACGGTCCAGGGTGTTCCGTTGCATGGTGACGGAACCAGCCGCGAGGCCTATCAGGAGGGACTTATGTATGCCCTATCAATCAGGAATAAGGGAGCCAGCTCTCCCCTCGGTCCCCTGGAGTACCACAGGTCAGACCGGAAATATAGTGCACAACCTAAAGCCACTGTAAACACGAACACATATCGATATCCGCATATTTCCCCCGACCCAATACAAGTTGGTCCATTTTAAGATTCAATAGTTTAATTATCACTTTACGGGAAAAACAGGAAATAGACATGATCAGGAATCAGGAGTACATAAGTACTATATAATCAGGTCACTGCATGTAAAGCAGGAAAACAGGTCACTGATCATGATACAGTATAACAAGTCAAGGTTCCCGTAAAGATGACAATCACAAGTCAAATACATCATGCTGGGTGTAAAGTGATAGCATGACAAGATGGTGATATTTATCAAGCAACCAAGCATGTAAGAGATTGATAATAGTCTGGGTAAGTCAGGTCATACCAATAGGGTCTTGCCAAAGAGCATGTCAAGTGGTCAGGTGATAACACTCTAGATGTCAGGTGATATACATGTGTTAAAAGGTAACATGTAATTGACAGGTCTAGTAATAGCATGGTAAGTGGTAACAAGGAAGTGACTCAAAGTCCAACGACCACGAAGGGTCGGCCACGCATGGTATATGATAAAGAAGCAAGCATGGCACAAGCACAAGATAAAGCTACCCTAATACAAGCAATAGCAGGGCAAGTGGTAATATATCAGAAACCAAGAATACAACGACCACGAAGGGTCGGCCACGCATAGTATAAAAGCAATAAAAGATATATGGAATACAGTATATGATAACATGAAAAGAAATACTTATCGAGCCGATGAAACGGGAAACTCAAAGAGAGGCGAGATTACTCGCCTAAATCACCAACATGCAGAAAGATCCGAAATCCGCTGAACTTGGGACGCGCCATAAAATAATAATAAAATATAAATATTTGTGGAGAGAGAAAGGAAGAGGAGAGAGAAGAGAGAAAGAGAGAGAGAGAACAGAGGAGAGAGAGAGAGAGGTTGCAGTGAGAGAGAGAGAATGGGAGAGAGAGGGAGATGAGAGAGAAGAGAGAGATGAGAGAGAGAGTGAACAAGAGAGAGAGAGAGAGAGAGAGTGCTGGACAGGGGGGCTGTTGCCCCCCTCTGTTTCCCGCGCAGCACCCCCCCCACTGGGGGTGCCCGGACTGGCCGCCGGCCAGGCGGCGGCGCCGGGCGGCGCCGGCCGCCGGCGGAGGAAGAGGGGGCCGCTGCCCCCTCAACAGAGAAGGGAGGGGGGCTGTTGCCCCCCTCCAGCAGAGCAGAGAGGAGAGAGAGGGGGCTGTCGCCCCCTCCTCAGCCCCGCACAGGGGCCCAGGCGGGCCCCTCGGCCGCCCACGGCCGCCGGCAGGGCGCCGGCGGCGCCCGGACTGGGGTGGCGCCGGCCACCCCAACGAGAAGGAGGGGGCTGCTGCCCCCTCCACAACCGCGCACAGGGGGCCTCAAGCCCCCTGGTCGCGCCCAAGGCCGCCGGCCTTGCGCCGGCGGCGGTCTGCCCTCGCCGGGGCAGCGCCGGAGGAGGGAGGCGAGGTGGTGGACGTGGCCGGATCCAAGAGGAGGAAAGAAAAGAAAAGAAAAGAAAAGAAAGGAAAAGAAGAAGAGAGAGGTTACCCTCCAGATGGGGGGGATCCCACGCCGGCGTTGATCGCCGGAGGTGGCCGTGGTGGCCGGAGGTTGGGTCGGTGGAGTGGGCGTCGCCCACGCAGGAGAGAAAGAAGAAGAAGAAGAAGAAAGAAAAGAAGAAGGAGAAGAATAGAAAAGAAAGAAAGAAAAAGAAAGGAAAAAGAAAGAGAGAGAGTGTGATGGGAGAGGGATTTAATGAGGGAGAGGGGAGTTGTCTCCCCACGTGGAGGGGAGAAGGTGCTGGAGTCGGTTGAGGGAAAAGAAAAGAAAAGAAAGAAAGAAAAGAAAGAAAGATTTAAAAATATTAATATAATAATAAGGTTGGAAAATCGACTGTCTCCGAAAAATCCCCAAAATACCCGGAGGTAGAAAACATCATCCTGAGGAATAATATGAAATCGGTTTTTAGAAATAAAATCCCATTTTCAAATTAAAAATCCGGAAGTCAACCGCCGATACCGGTCTACACCGGGCCGGCCGGATTTTGATAAATTCCGAAAAATCCCAGAAAATGCATTAAAGAAGAAAACATGATTTTAAGACATAAAGTGAAAGCGGAATTCAGAAATTCAATCCCGATTGTAAACTAAAAATCCTGGAATCAGTTACTTACCGACTCCGATGGAATTTTCATAAAATCATAAAATCCTCAGAAAAAGTATTTAAGTAAGAAATGTGATTCTAAGAATTAAAGTCTAAAGGACCATCTAGAAATTCCTAGCTGTGTGTGAATTAAAAATCCTGGAATCGGTTATCTACCGACTCCGGTGGAATATCCAGAAATTCGTAAAATCTTTAGAAAAAAGATTTAGGTAGGAAATATTACTCTAAGAAGAATCGTCTAAAGACTCTTCGAGAAATTCCAAGTGGTTTGTGAATTAAAAATCCGGGAAGCGGTCAGCGGAACTGGCCGACACCGGTTTTGAAGAAATTCATTTTAATTCCAGAAAAATCTAGAAAATCATAGAAAATATATAATAATGGAAAATGATATTTAAAATAAAATCGGTCAAATCTAATCACCGGAAAGACCAAATCGAATAATATACTATAATCGAGTTCCTGGTTCGGACTGGGATTGACTCCGAGTCCACGAATCCAAATCCAAGACAAAACAATCATATAAGGAATTCATAAAGCAAAACAAATACAGGAAACAAATCGAAAAAATACGACCGAAAATCTGAATACGCAACTAAGTACGTATTCGGGAACGGGGTATTACACCGGAGGTGCGAGTAGGAGAGATTATGCGGTAGCGCATTGGAGGAAGGGACCGGGTTGAACCGGTGGTGGTAGAAGGGGGAAAAATTTATTGCATGGATTGATGCGTAGGAGGAAGGGACCGGGTTGAACCGGAGGAGGCCGAAGGGGGAGCCCAATGTAAGGTCAATAAAGTATATTGGTGCGACTAAATAGAAATTCTATGTTGAGATTGTATATATATATAAACCCTTAACCTTGAATCTGGAATAACTTCGTATACAGACAAATATTACATAGGTTAGTCGACTAAGTCCCTGGGATAAGTTGACTACAGGTGTGATACATAAGCAGATAAACTGCTGGAAAGCCTGGTTAGTCGACTACAGACAGACTGTAGTCGACTAACTTCAGATACAGAGAGCAAACAGAGAGTTGGCAACCTGTTTTGGACATAATTAGTCGACTACAGTCGACTTATAAGTCGACTAATAAACGGTGTAGTCGACTACACCAGAGAGGGTAGTCGACTATAGGTGACATACAGAGAGTAACACAACTTTTGACCCACAACTAGTCGACTATAAGGGACCTTCAAGTCGACTAGGACTTGGGTAGTCGACTATACCAGGAAGGGTAGTCGACTACATAGGATCCTGTCAGCCAACAGAGAAGTAGATCCTTTTAGGTTGCCTTCAGTCGACTATAGCTATAACTATAGTCGACTGGCGGGTATTATTAGTCGACTATATTAGGATATAAGTCGACTAATAGACCTTATCACTGTGTTTCAAGTGGGTTCTCGGCTAATAAGAAATTTTTATAAATAGTATTATGACATTTGTCAACCGGATAATTTAGCCATGTAGACCTACTTGATAGGCATATTTAAATATTGTTTTACTCACTGAGCCGTCAAGCTCACTCTATTCTAATTCTACCTTCAGGTTTGGACAAGGGCAAAGGACCCGCTTAAGGGCAAATGTGCGGGACAAGCACCACCGGAGCCATTGCACTAAAAGTTACTTTTGATATGTATATGATTTTGTATAAACATGCGTACTTTTAGTTGGATGTTGTCTTTGACTTGTAAATCTTAAAGGACCTGTTGTTAGACTCTAACTTGGTAATATACATATACTTTGATATGATAATTGTAGACTGCATGTCTTACGGATTATTAAACTATATGTGTTGGCGTGATAAGTCATGATTAGATCATACATGTTATTGGAATTTCTGAGGTATAGTGTAGAGTTTTCTGATGATTATAATGGAAGTATTATACCTTGATGGGTCCCACACTTGGATTGTACGAGATAATTGTGGTTAAATGGAAAAATTTTAACTGGGACCGTTACAGTTGGTATCAGAGCAAAGGTTTATAAGTGGAAGGAGTAAGAGATGATGAAGTTGTTAGGTTTATATGTGCAGACATGTGATCATAGTTAAGTAGTTGGTCTTATGTGACAAGGAAATGCATTAAATTATCTATTGAATCTAAGTTATCCTAAAGACATGAGACTTATGAGTAGACTAAGGATAAGTATAGTTACAAGTATGTCTATATATGCTGCTTCTTGATGATAGCCGTATGTTGAGACTATTTCATGGTTTGAGATTGATACGACCTTTTTGTTTACATGTAGATGGGGGACTCCGATGTATATTGGCCAGTCTCTAGCTCCGATAGCTCGAGTGAGAGCTGGGTGGCGGATTCCATGGATTGGGGGTACGAGTCGGACGAAACTGATCCAGCGAAAACGATTGTACCCCTAAACTGCGTAGATTATGAGGAGGTTGAGTCTCAGGCATCTAATGAGCCTGAACCAACCAATGTTGACACAGAGAGCTTTGTGGGAGATTCACTTGAGATAGCAGTGACGGAGCACTCTAGCACAATAAAAGAAGAAACCCGAAGAGGATTTACATATGGAGGCGTCTTTTGGAACGAAACGTGGGAAGATGATATGAACCTTTATGATGATCTAGACGACTGGTGCTGCACTGGGGACGAATCACCGGAAGAAGACCCCGAAGAAGATATGGATGATAACGATGATAGCAGCAGCACTAGTGGAGATTCTAGTGGGGATACCCTACCCTATGAAGGGTGAACCTTTGAGCCGACACCTTTTGATGTATATATGTGTATAGGCCTAGTATGTTAGGTGATGGATATCCTTAGGGTTGTTGTATGTACCCTGGCATATATCAAATGAATGCACATGGGTTAGTCTGGATATCCAAGAAGGTAGGCATGTCAGTATAACACCTTTTGTATCCATAATGGATGTACCTATATATATATAACAAGTTGCTTGTTTGCAAAAGTGATGTTATTAACATGATTACATGAGACTAAAGTTCTATCCCAATTCATTTCTAATTGTGTAGTATGTTGATTAGACGCCCTTATTTTTATAGGAAGAACGCATGGATCTGAACCAACTACCACCTGATGAGTCCCTGTCGCTCGATACGACACACTACAGTGAGATGGGGAGCGCACACCCCGTGAACAATGATGGAGACTCTGAAGTTCAAGTAAGAGGGAATGAGGGAACTCCAGGGGTGATGCCGGAGTGGCTCGCACAATTAATGACCAGAGCGAGTAATAATAACTCCCACCGAGCACTGGAGCAGTTTCAGAAAATGAAACCGCCTGTATTTGAAGGGGAGGTGGACCCCTTGAAAGCCGAAGCATGGCTTCTCCAAATAGAGAAGATCCTAGACGTTATGAACTGCACTGATGAACAAAGGGTATCCTTCTCTTCTTTTATGTTCCAAAAGGAAGCGGAACATTAGTGGAGGGCAGTGAAGCATAGTATGAAGAATGCAAGGGAATCAATCACTTGGGAATTTTTGGTGAACAAATTCACTGAGAAATACATCCCGGAGATGGCCAGAGATAAGATGGCGACAGAATTCTTGGAACTGCGTCAAGGTTCTATGAATGTGTCCCAGTATGATTAGAAATTCACTCAGCTATCCAGGTATGCTGATGCCTTGGTAAGGAGTGAAGCAGAAAGGACGAAGAGGTTCGTAAAGGGCCTAAGATCAGAGATTCGTGGCCGACTGATTCCGTTACAACTGAGGAATTACCTCCAGGCAGTAGAAAGAGCTTTGGAGGTAGAAATGGACATGCAGGAAGGTCAGGAAGACTGGGTGGAAGAAATTCCCAACTCTAAGCGCCCCCGATATCAAGGACCCCCAGTGATGATGGCATCAGGATCCACCAGTGGCAAGGGGTCTGGGTTTAATACCACTTTTCATAAGGGAGGAGGGGCCAGAGGCGGGAGAACATGGTTGAGAAACAGAGACACTCCCTCGAAGACACAAGCTACCTCTGCATCCCATCCCAGAATCTCGGAGGCTCCCTGGTGTCAGAGGTGCAGAGTAAACCATTTTAGAAACTGCCTCTTAGATAGATCTTGTTTTAATTGTGGAGGGGTGGGACATCTAAGGAAAAACTGTTCGACAAGGCGCGGAAGCCAAGGGCCGAGTAGAGGAAGTGGGAGGCCAACCATGAGGATGAATCCTCCCAGAGGACAAGCCAGTAACTTCATGCCGCCCAGTAATGCCCCACGTCCTGTTGCAACTCAGTCATCGGTTCAGCAACCACGGGTGCAAGGCAGAACCTTCACATTAACCCACCGGGAAGCAATGGCCTCAAATGCAGTGGTGGAAGGTATGATCTCCGTATCAGGACATATTGCCCATGTATTGTTTGACCCTGGAGCTACTCATTCATTCGTATCTAGTGCTTTTGCTTATAAACTAAATCAAGTATCAAAACCCCTAGGATTTCAGTTGGTTGTGTCCACACCTATAGGGGAAAATTTGATAGCTAGCACTAAATATGCGAATTGTGAAGTGATAATTGGAGAAATGAAGACATTTATTGATTTGATTAAGCTAGGCGAAATGGAGTTCGATGCCATATTAGGAATGGACTGGTTGTCTGCCTGTAGTGCTCATGTGGATTGTAATAAGAAGAGAATTATCTTTAAAATGGAAGGGACTCCGGAGTTTATTTTGAAGGAGAAAAAGTTAGTTATGATATACCTCACATATCAGCCATCAAAGCCACCAAGTTAATGAAGCAAGGGTGCCAAGGATTTCTGGCTTCAGTGTTGGATACCACCAGGACTGATATAAAAATTGAGACTATCCCAGTTGTGAATGAGTTCCCTGATGTATTCCCGGAAGACTTACCAGGCCTGCCCCCAGATCGGGAAGTAGAATTTTCAATAGATATAATACCCGGTACTGCCCCAATTTCTAAGGCGCCATATCGTATGGCCCCTGCAGAAATGAAAGAACTTAAAACTCAATTGTAAGACTTATTAGACAAAGGTTTCATTCGGCCAAGTGTATCTCCCTGGGGAGCACCAGTACTATTTGTAAAAAGGAAGGATGGGAGTATGAGACTATGTGTTGACTACCGGGAATTGAATAAGGCAACTATCAAGAATAGGTACCCTCTTCCTCGAATCGATGACTTATTTGATCAATTACAAGGGTCTTGTGTATTTTCTAAGATAGACCTTAGATCGGGGTATCATCAGTTGAAGGTCAAACCTGAAGATGTGTCCAAGTCGGCTTTCCGGACAAGATATGGACACTTTGAATTTCTACTCATGCCTTTTGGACTCACTAATGCCCCGGCAGCATTATGGACTTAATGAATCAGATGTTTCAACCATATCTAGACCAATTTGTAGTGGTATTCATTGATGATATTCTGGTCTATTCAAAGAATACAGAAGATCACGAGAAACATCTTAAAATTGTCCTTCAAATCTTGAGAGAGAAGCAACTCTATGCAAAACTAAAGAAATGTGAATTTTGGCTAGAGCAAGTAGGGTTCCTTGGCCATATTATATCTAAGGAAGGAATATCAGTAGACCCGGTAAAAATCGAAGCAATCCGAGACTGGCCTAGACCCACTAATGTTACTGAAGTTCGAAGTTTTTTGGGATTAGCTGGGTACTACAAAAGATTTGTAGAAGGATTTTCTCTAATTGTGGCACCAATGACCCAATTAACTAGAAAGAATAAGAAGTTTGCATGGGGAGAAGAACAAGATAGGAGCTTCCTGGAGGTTAAAGCCAAGCTGACATCTGCTCCTGTCTTAATTGCACCTTCGGGGACTGAAGGATTTGTCATTTTTAGTGATGCATCAAAACTGGGATTGGGATGTGTGTTAATGCAACATGAAAAAGTTATTGCCTATGCATCCCGACAATTGAAGAACCATGAAAGAAATTACCCCACTCATGGCTTAGAATTAGCCGCTGTGATCTTTGCTTTAAAGATCTGGCGACATTACTTGTATGGAGTGTCTTGTGAAGTTTTTACTGATCATAAGAGTTTAAAATACATCTTCACACAAAAAGAACTGAACATGAGGCAGAGGAGGTGGTTAGAACTAATGAAGGACTATGATATTACTATCCAATACCACCCTGGGAAGGCCAATGTGGTGGCTGATGCTTTGAGCCGGAAATCAGGAGGGACCCTGGCCGCCTTGATGACTCGTCAAGCAAGAATATTAAGGGATCTAGAAGAAATGCAAATAGAAATGCGAGTCATTGATCCTTCTAATTCTGAGTATCAACTGAATCAAGTAAGTATTCAATTTAATCTATAAGACAAGATCAAAGAGGCCCAACAAAGAGATGCTCAAATAAAGAAGATTATGAAGAAAGTACAAGAAGGAGAACTCAAAGAGTTTCAAATAGAAGGAGATGTACTGCGATTCAGACGCAGAATATGTGTTCCAGATGTGACAGAGATCAAAGAAGAAATAATGAAAGAGGCTCATAGTACACCTTATACCGCTCATCCAGGGAGCACAAAAATGTATCAAGATCTGCGTCATAACTTCTGGTGGGATGGAATGAAAGTAGATATTTCTAATTTTGTCCACAGATGTTTAATCTGTCAACAAGTAAAGGCAGAACATAAGAAGCCCCCAGGTTTGTTGGTGCCTTTATCTGTTCCTGAATGGAAGTGGAGTCAAATTGCTATGGATTTCGTCACTGGACTTCCTCGGACACCCAAGGACTGGATACAGTCTGGGTAGTAGTGGACAGACTTACTAAATCTGCCCACTTTCTGCCTATCCGGATCAATTATTCAATGGAAAGACTGGCTCAGATATATGTCCGAGAGATAATTAAATTACATGGAGTACCTGAATCCATTGTATCAGATCGGGACCCAAGATTTCAATCCAAATTTTGGAAGAGCTTGTCCAAAGTTATGGGCACTAAATTGCAACTCAGTACAGCAGCCCACCCCCAAACGGATGGACAGTCAGAAAGGACCATTCAAATATTGGAAGATATGTTGAGAACTTGTGTACTAGATTTTGGGGGAAGTTGGGACAACTATTTACCCTTAGTAGAGTTTGCTTATAATAATAGTTATCAGTCCACTATTGGTATGCCTCCATTTGAAGCATTGTATGGGAGGAGGTGTAGATCACCAATCTGTTGGGAGGAAGTTGGGGATAGAAGACTGTTCGGCCCTGATGTAATTCAAGAGGCTACTGAGAAGATCAAGCTAATCAAGGAAAGGATGAAAGCAGCCCAGAACAGACAGAAAGCTTATGCAGACAATCATCGCAGACCACTGGAGTTTGAGGTAGGGGATAGTGTTTTTTCTGAAGGTATCTCCAATAAAGGGAGTGAGACGCACTGGCGGTAAGAACAAATTAGCCCCTAGATATGTGGGTCCGTTTGAAATACTGGATAAAATTGGACCGGTTGCTTATCGTTTGGCCCTACCCCTACTTTAGAAAAGATGCACAATGTATTTCATGTCTCTCAACTGAGGAAGTATGTGCCCGATCCTGATCACGTAATTTCCTATGAACCCCTGCAAATACTAGAAGACATGTCTTACGCGGAAGAACCAGTGCAAATTCTTGATCGCAAGGAGAAGCAATTGAGAAGCAAAAATATTTCCTTGGTCAAGATCTTATGGAGAAATCAAAACATAGAAGAAGCCACTTGGGAACTGGAAGAGGAGATAAGAAAGGCCTATCAGCATTTGTTCCAAGGTACGTTAAGTTTCGAGGACGAAACTTCCATAAGGAGGGTAGAATGTAACACTTGCCTTAATTAAGCATCCTTCTTTCTAAATATTCATATCTTAAAGGGTAATGGGAAATGGTATGCATGCTTGATACCCTAGTTATTTCATGTTTATTAAATGGGTATGTATAAAAATGTATACATAAGTATTTATACATCCATGTATATAGGTATAAGAATACCCCCACATGTGGTCAACTTACCACCATCTCCCACCATACTTGTACCTCATGGAGAGGGGGGAGACATGGAGCTTGACATAGGGCATGGTGTAGGGTAGAGTGATGGGTTGTATAGGGGACACTTGGCATATTTTTGTGGGGAGTTAAAGACTATAAATAGGGGGGGTGAAGAGGATTAAACCATTTTGGATCAAACTCTCTCTCTCCTCTCTCTTCACAAACTCTCTCTCCCTCTCTTCCCTTTCCTGCAGCAGCAACAGCAGCAGCAAAGGAGCAGCAGCAGCAGCAACAAAGGGACAGCAACAGCAGCAGCAAAGGAGCAGCAGCAGCAGCAACAAAGGGACAGCAGCAGCAGCAACAAAGGGCAGCAGCAATATCAGCAGCCAACAGCCCTATTGTCCCCCATCTCCCTTTCTTAAAAACACCCTTTTTCCTTCTCAAATTCCCACTTACTTCTCTTCAGTCCACATACTAGAAAAGGTTCCGTATTCCTCCAAGGAACCGTTAGAACGAGTCAAGGGGAGTGTCATTGGTCGAACGAATCCGTTGTAGCAGGATATCAAACTTGAAGAAGAGCATACCACTTCAAAGGAGTGAGTAGAACATATGAGTCTTTGTGTTATGATAAATAGACATAAAAGTAAAGATTTCGAAACTTGCTTATTCTTGTTACTTTATGTATCCTAGCATATTGATAGTATATAATGCATGTGATTGTTGTGTGTTTGGAGGAAGGGACCGGGTTGATCCGGAGGTGCGAGTAGGGGAGATTATGCGGTAGCGCATTGGAGGAAGGGACCGGGTTGAACCGGTGGTGGTAGAAGGGGGAAAAATTTATTGCATGGATTGATGCGTAGGAGGAAGGGACCGGGTTGAACCGGAGGAGGCCGAAGGGGGAGCCCAATGTAAGGTCAATAAAGTATATTGGTGCGACTAAATAGAAATTCTATGTTGAGATTGTATATATATATATAAACCCTTAACCTTGAATCTGGAATAACTTCGTATACAAACAAATATTACATAGGTTAGTCGACTAAGTCCCTGGGATAAGTCGACTACAGGTGTGATACATAGGCAGATAAACTGCTAGAAAGCCTGGTTAGTCGACTACAGACAGACTGTAGTCGACTAACTTCAGATACAGAGAGCAAACAGAGAGTTGGCAACCTGTTTTGGACATAATTAGTCGACTACAGTCGACTTATAAGTCGACTAATAAACGGTGTAGTCGACTACACCAGAGAGGGTAGTCGACTATAGGTGACATACAGAGAGTAACACAACTTTTGACCCACAACTAGTCGACTATAGGGGACCTTCAAGTCGACTAGGACTTGGGTAGTCGACTATACCAGGAAGGGTAGTCGACTACATAGGATCCTGTCAGCCAACAGAGAAGTAGATCCTTTTAGGTTGCCTTCAGTCGACTATAGCTATAACTATAGTCGACTGGCGGGTATTATTAGTCGACTATATTAGGATATAAGTCGACTAATAGACCTTATCACTGTGTTTCAAGTGGGTTCTCGGCTAATAAGAAATTTTATATAAATAGTATTATGACATTTGTCAACCGGATAATTTAGCCATGTAGACCTACTTGATAGGCATATTTAAATATTGTTTTACTCACTGAGCCGTCAAGCTCACTCTATTCTAATTCTACCTTCAGGTTTGGACAAGGGCAAAGGACCCGCTTAAGGGCAAAGGACCCGCTTAAGGGCAAATGTGCGGGACAAGCACCACCGGAGCCATTGCACTAAAGTTACTTTTGATATGTATATGATTTTGTATAAACATGCGTACTTTTAGTTGGATGTTGTCTTTGACTTGTAAATCTTAAAGGACCTGTTGTTAGACTCTAATTTGGTAATATACATATACTTTGATATGATAATTGTAGACTGCATGTCTTACGGATTATTAAACTATATGTGTTGGCGTGATAAGTCATGATTAGATCATACATGTTATTGGAATTTCTGAGGTATAGTGTAGAGTTTTCTGATGATTATAATGGAAGTATTATACCTTGATGGGTCCCACACTTGGATTGTACGAGATAATTGTGGTTAAATGGAAAAATTTTAACTGGGACCGTTACAGCAACGGTTCCAGGATCGTCCAAATCGGAGTCCGGATGCTCCAGATATCGCCCGAAAACTAAACGTAATAAGAATGGGTCAAATATGTAATAAAAATATCTTAAATGCAATTAATAAGAATTAGCAGGGGGTTTTCTGTAATATTACCTTTATTGGGTTTCAAAGCGGGTTTGGGTAGCTCGCGGGTCGGGTTTGGATCCAATATCCAAACCCATAACTTAAGTTATGGGCTATTGGGTTAACGGGTCGGGTTGAGGGGTTGTTGGGTTTATGTGTTTCAAAATCAACCCAATAGGGTTATTGTGTTTCAAACCAACCCAATAAGACAAATGGGTTCGGGTTTACACCTGAACCCATCCTCTGATAGCAGCGGCGGCAGGAGCGGAGCTGCTGCTGCCACCCACATGCCGGCTAAGCTGGCTGACGGCGAAGGAGCCCGCTGGCGGCAAGTCTAGCCGCCGCCGGCGGTCAGTAAGAGAGAAAGAGAGAGAGGAGGGGAGAGAGAGAGAGAAGAAAAACTGGAGGAAGAAGAAGAAAAGAAAAGGAAGAAGAAGGAAAACAGGAAAAAAGAGAAGAAAAATAAGAGAGGAGGGGGTGGCCTCCGGTTGGGGGCGCCGGCGACCTGCAAGGGCGCCGACGGTGCGCCGGCCTCTGGCCGCAGGTCAAAGAGAGTGCAGAGGAGAGAGACAGTGTGATAGAGAGAGAAGGAAGAGAGAGAGAGTGATAGAGGGAGAGAGCTTGAGAGAGAGAGAGGAGGGTTATGTAGAGAGTATATTCGAGAGGGGGGAGAGAGAGAAATAAGGCAGTGAAAATTTGGATGGGTTCAGCTGATTTAAGAGAGAGAAAGGGCGGTGGGATAAAGGCGGTGGAGAAGAAACTTGGGGAAGAAGAAAGAAGAGAAAAAGAAATAAAAAAATGAATTTTTATATTATTTTAATAGGGTCAAAAATTAACTAGTTCCGAATAGCTCCCAAAAATTACATAAAATAGAAAATATTACGCTGACGCGTAATGTGAAATTAAATTCTCGAAATTCTATCCAGTTTGCAAGTTAAAAATCCTGGAGTATATCGCCGATACTAGGCGACACTGGTTTGGCCCGATTTTTGATAAATTCAGAAAAATCCCCAAAAATACCCTAGCATGACTAATATGATTTTAAGACACAAGGTAAAAGCAGATTCTCAAAATGTAACTCTATTTGTGAATGAAAAATCGTAGAGCTGATTATCAGTATCGGTGGACGCCGACTACGGAGATTTCCAAAATACTCCAGAAAAATTTCAGAAAATTCTGAAAAATCTAAAATATTTGAAAAAGATATTTGAAACTGAAATCAGCTCAATCTGACAATCAAAAAGGTCAAATCAATTTTATACGTCGTATCGAGTACTGATACTGTGATACGTACATCAGGGATCAGGGGGTTACATTTCTCCCCAACTTACAAAAAATTTCATCCTCGAAATTTCAATTCAGATAGGAGAACAATATGTACAGTCATGGAGACTAAATGTTTGGGGCCTACGACGCTTTCACTGCGCTACTCTGATATCTGGAGTGACCTCGGGATGGAATATTGGTGTCGTGAATTAAAAATAGAGAATTGGAATCCACAGGCTGGAGAGAAGATAAGAAAAAAAAATCAGAGAATTCTGATTGATGATGTAAATGAGGGAAAAAAGGGGTATCGACTAATGATTTTCAATGAAATGGCATTCTTGTACTCATAGCTGGAATTTCCAAGCTCAGATACAGGTGAGTTCTCAACTGAACCTGATTGTACTGTTGGTAAGAGCCCAAGCATTGATTTAGGTGGTTACCCATACCAAGTGTAAACCTAGGTTCTGATACCACTATGTAACGCCCCGATCCCAAGGATACGGAGACGTTATGGCAACGTACATACGCAGGGTAAAAACACCCTCGCGCGTACGTTAAGCCTCAGTACAGGAAATAGCCTCCATATATACAAGAGTTCCAGTATTAAATAAGTACAAGAATACCTGCAGAAAAGATCAGTGAGCATGATAGATAAAGAAATATGGACAAATAAGGAAGTAAGACAAAAGAATCAAGATACATATGAATCGTATGGGTGACAAGTCCCCTATGTGAATCCAATGACATATCTGACAGTATGATATCTCGAATCTCCAACCTGAGCACGCAAACCCAGGGTCGTCAGAAAGCGACCTAGTGAGTGGTAAAATGAAGGAAGCAGTAATATATACGATAGTAATACAGACACGATAATAATATATAATACATAATTCTGTACCAGTGATACCATATTGTAGGCATATAATAAGCAGTAGAAATATATAAACATGTCATATTTTAATACCATCACTACCTAGCATGTTATCATCGAGTCATGTCAATAGTCGTATCCAGTTTTATATAATAAATAATGTTGTCTAGTGGTGATGTGATAGAAATGAACATCCAGATGTGCAGCATATAAAAGAACCATACTACCGGTTGTGCACATACAGTAATGAGTTTGCAAGGTATACATAAAGCAGAGTATATGCAATGCAGAATATAGATTTACATGAGTAGTGTGCCACAACAGAAAGTGTAACATGTATCAGGAAGGGAATAAGGTATATAGGTAACATGATAAGGGATATATGATCAGGACTAGTAACAAGTACAACTAACCAATATGATACATGTATCGGGTTATTTATACAATAATAACAATCAGTACAGCCTTATATTTTAATCAATCTCTTCTAGTGTCCCATACCACTGGCAGTTCATACTAGAGCCCGCACTCTAGTCGAACCCATCCGAACATGGCCTACGGGTACCATTATCCAAACGAGAGAGTGACCAAATAACAAGTGTTCCCGACGTCACTATTGTTTATACTGTTTTATTATATTAATTGGAAACCCAATAGTCAAGGAGATCTAGTCAGGTGGGTGTACCCCATGCATACCCGGGATCACGGCCTTAAACAGACCCTTGGCTGCTGAAACCAGGGCCCGCCCGCTAAGGCTGTAACATGTAATAGGAACTCAATGAGCTAAAATAATAACAGGAAACAGGAGCTCATGAGTTATAAAAGACGGTAGCCAGCGCTACCCCGTTCCTTGCAGTGGACAAACAATGGATCCAGACATCCACCCGATAAGATCTAGTCAACCGTCAAGTCTCCCCCAACCCCATCTTATAGTTCATACATTTAATGTACACAGAGTATCAGGAACAAGAACAGAGCATGATATATGTAACACGATAACAGGACATTAGCTCTGTTGATAGCATGAAACACAAGAACGGGAACGGGAAACAATAGATGTGGGATTCTAGAGGTGGCCCCCGTGGCTTGAGTCCACGTGGCACTTAGTTCCACACATTGCATATCAACAACTCACATGTCCAGTAACGGGAATATCAATATCAGAACAGGAAATAATCATGTAACGGGAATACAGGACGAACTACTCATGTAACAATAATCCATGTGACATAAACAATGATCAATATAACGAGAATACAAGAATATCCATGAGTAATAATATAATCCATGATCCATGTAACAGGAACACATAGACAATCAATGCATGTAGACCGGTGAGTATACATAACAGTGGTATAAGACATGCATAGAGTATCCATATAGTGGTATCCCGTGTAATAGCGTATCCGTGTATCAGTAGTTCACAAACATGTAGTAATCGTGTCGTGAATCTCGGTATCTATGTAATGTTGAAATAACGTGAAATAACGGTATAGAGTGTAACATATATTTACATGTAATACTGTGTTCAGTGTATCGGTGGGTTGGTAAGGGTGACAGTGTAGTAGTGACAATATCTGATATAATGAGTACGCATGTATCAGTGCACATGTAACAGTACTACGTAACCATGATTGATGTCCATGATGTGAATACCAGCAAAACATATGAAATAGTAATCTAACCATTTTAATATGATCATCTATCACCTATATGTTATATTAAATCATGAAGCAGATGAAAATATTATTTTATTGGTTGTGTTTACTACACTATCATGCATTACAAAATATGACTTCTCTATAGTTAAGTTATTTATTAACATTCTATTGATTTACCCATAATCACGATTTATTAACTAAACTAATCACTCAATTTATTAAACATGAATAAATATAATTTATTAAAAATAATACACTCACAAACTAGTTATGAGAAGGTAGCTCTCTTTTCCACGATCGCAACGGTTCCAGGATCATCCAAATCGGAGTCCGGATGCTCCAGATATCGCCGAACACTAAACGTAATAAGAATAGGTCAAATATGTAATAAAAATATCTTAAATGCAATTAATAAGAATTAGCAGGGGGGTTTTCTGTAATATTACCTTTATTGGGTTTCAAAGCGGGTTTGGGTAGCTCGCGGGTCGGGTTTGGATCCAATATCCAAACCCATAACTTAAGTTATGGGCTATTGGGTTAACGGGTCGGGTTGAGGGGTTATTGGGTTTATGTGTTTCAAAATCAACCCAATAGGGTTATTGGGTTTCAAAACCAACCCAATAAGACAAATGGGTTCGGGTTTACATCCGAACCCATCCTCTGATAGAGGCGGCCGCTGCTGCTGCCACCCACATGGCGGCCGGCCAGCTCAGCTGGCCGACGGCGAAGGAGCCCGCCGGCGGCAAGTCTAGCCGCCGGCGGCGGTCAGTAAGAGAGAGAAGAAAAATTGGAGGAAGAAGAAGAAAAGAAAAGGTAGAAGAAGGAGAACAGGAAAAAGGAGGAGAAGAAAAGAAGAGAGGAAGGGGGTGGCCTACAGTTGGGGGGTGCCGGCCACCTGCAAGGGCGCCGGCGGTGCGCCGGCCTCCGGCCGCAGGTCAAAGAGAGTGCAGGGGAGAGAGACAGTGTGATAGACAGAGAAGAAAGAGAGAGAGATAGAGGGAGAGAGCTTGAGAGAGAGAGGAGGGTTATGTAGAGAGGAGTATATTCGAGAGAGGGGAGGGAAATAGAAATAAGGCAGTGAAAATTTGGATGGGTTCAGCTGATTTAAGAGAGAGAAAGGGCGGTGGGATAAAGGCGGTGGAGAAGAAACTTGGGGAAGAAGAAAGAAGAAGGAAAAAGAAATTAAAAAATGAATTTTTATATTACTTTAATAGGGTCAAAATTTGACTAGTTCCGAATAGCTCCCAAAAATTACATAAAATAGAAAATATTACGCTGACGCGTAATGTGAAATTAGATTCTCAAAATTCTATCCGGTTTGCAAGTTAAAAATTCTGGAGTATATCGCCGATACTGGACGACACTGGTTTCGCCCGATTTTTGATAAATTAAGAAAAATACCCAAAAATACCCTAGCATGACTAATATGATTTAAGACACAAGGTAGAAGCAGATTCTCAAAATGTAACTCTGTTTGTGAATGAAAAATCGTAGAGCCGATTATCGGTATCGGTTGACACCGACTACGGACATTTTCCAAAATAATCCAGAAAATTCCAGAAAATTCTGAAAATCTAAAATATTGAAAAATGATATTTGAAACTAAAATTAGCTCAATCTGACTATCAGAAAGTTCAAATCAACTTTATACGTCGTATCGAGTACTGATACTGTGATACGTACATCAGGGATCAGGGGGTTACACTTATTCACGGGTCGACCTGCGTGGTGAGGTCACAGTGGGGGTTAGGGGCGGGGACCCCCCCTCTCGGGGTCGGGGGTGAAGCCCTTGGAATTTTTTTTGGGATTGACCTTTTGCAGATTTCGTTTGTTCATGTTCGCGATAAGTTTTGTTTGTGTTTAGACCCAAAAAATATTAGAGATCATTCGATATCAGTGGACAGGGGTCCGCTAATGATGGCGATACTGATATGAGGATTGCAACTCATGATCAATGTTCTCTGTCAACGCTGCCTTAGAAATATGGCATTTTGTGAGGACTGTGATCATGGTGTCGCACTTCTCATTAAGGCTCAATATAAGATATTTTTGTGAATATTGTGATCATGATCGCAATCTTAATAAAGAGGACTGTGATCATGGTCGCAATCATATGAAAACACAGAAATATGACATTTTTGTGAGCAATCCTCTTAAATAGTACATTTTGTGAGAAATGCAATCATGATCGCTATCATTTGAAGACTCAGCAACATGAAATTTTTGCGAGGGTTGCGATCATGATCACAGTCCTCATAAACAATGCATTTTGCGAGGATTGCGATCATAGTCGCGGTCCAAAAAAATAAGACATTTTTGTGAGGATTGTGATCATAGTCGCAGTCCTCTATACTACGATTATTTTGTGATGACTGTGATAATAGTCACATCTCTGAAATAAGACTTTTTTGAAGCGGTTCGTTTTGAAGCAATTACTTAGGGACATTTTCGTCTTCACTGGTGATGAGTGCTTCAGTGTTTAACATGTGGAGGCATATTCTTACTTTAAAAAAGGAGGTGATTGAAGCGAACAAAATTATGCGAGTAATTCCTAATTACGGTTTGACATAGAGGGTGCAGCAAAATGCCCCTATTCTAATTAACATTGAAATTGTCTTTTTCTTTTTATTTTCTAGATAAATTTTATCTTCAAGTATGATTGAATATGCGATTTATTAATAAAAAGTTGAACACTCGGAAGTAATTTTTCTTTGTAATGATCTTCCTCCTGCCTCGTGAAGAAGCTAAAACCATTTTTTTTTGCTACAAGCTAAAACCATTTGTTAATTCAAGAATGATTGGTCCTTATCAAAGAATATCCATCTTATCGGTCTTTTGGACGAGGCAATGCCACTAAATTATATTCGACATATTTATTTTCTGAGATAGACTTGTATCCTTTCAAAAGGATTTGATCCCGGATCCTTCCCACTCAAATTCAACCCTCCAACATTCGAATACAAGATCCACTCCGTTGAAGTTGATCTATACTATTTCAAGTATCTATAAACTAAAATCCAAGTGTTTTAAATACTTTTTGCCCATCCATCAAGTAGGGGAAAAACGGACGGCCTAAATAGTGAGTTGGTTAGTTTAACGGTGTAGAACATTTGAAATCTAACAAAAATTAGTTTATAGGGGTTTTTAAATGTTTAGATCATAATGAAATGGCCGGATCGAGAATTTGTATGTCTAAAGACATAGATCTAACCAACTCACTACTTTCGGCCGTCCATTTTGCATCGCTTGATGGATGGCCAAAAAGTATTTAAAACACTTGATTTTTGATTTATAGATACTTGAAATAGTATAGATCAACTTCAACGGAGTGGATCTTGTATTCGAATGTTGGAGGGTTGAATTTGAGTGGGAAGGATCCGGGTTCAAATACTTTTGAAAGGATACAAGTCTATCTCTTTATTTTCTATTCAATCAACTCTTTGTTTAAGATTGTGAAGTCTCTTCTCGTATTTCTAAAATCATCTTTTTTTTTTTTCCCTTCAGCCTTGAAAACTAATACAAAAATATGCACAAGGGAGCTCAAATCCTAAATATTACTAATAAATTTATTCATCATCTCAATCCATAATACCTTAAGTTGCAATATAAGCATGTCAAAACAAAAATGAACAAAATCAACTTTTTTATTAAACCTGAAGCAACTGTGAGTCCTTCAATTTAGGAAGTTAAAAATATATCACATTAAGGGGCTGTTTGGTTGCAAGGAAGAGGGTGGAAGTAAGGAAATAGAGAAGTATAATTGCTCACTTCTCTATCTATCCAAACACTGAAAAAAGAAAATAAGAAAACTCTTTTTCCTTTTCTCTTTTCTCTTTTACACAATCATTTCCTCACTTCCAGAGTGCTACAGTTAATTTTGTGGTCATGTAAATCTCATTTGTAATAAGTTACAACACAAGACAGTTAATTTTTGATCATATAAATCTCACTCGCATTCTAATTACAGTCTATTTTTTATTTTTCTTGATTAATTTTTATTTTAATATTATTTTACGGTCAACTTTGAGGTCAACTTTTTCACTTCCACTTTCACATTACCATCCAAACACTAGAAAGACAAAACATTTTCTGAATCACACTTCCCCACAACATTCATACACCGGAAAACTTACTAATCAATTCTCAAGTTTCAAAGGGAATTATTATCACTTCCTCAATTCCTCACTTCCTCACTTCCACCCTTAACCAAATAGGAGTGTAACTGCAACATGTACAAAGAGACAAATTTTATTATTTCTCGTTACGAAAACTTGAATGTGCATGGTTGTAAAAATATACCACGTGTCATTAGATGTTGATGCACATTTGCGTAGAATACGCAAGTGATATTGTCAATCCTTTCTCGACAACAAATATTACACATTGCTAATTTTCTAAAAGTAGAAAAATGTGATATGAAAATCTCAACTTTTAAAATAGTGATATTTTGCAGCATAGGACACATCATCTCAATACATGCTATCTAATAATAATAGAATTTAATATTTCCACCGCACATAAAAACATAAAAAAAATATTAATTTCTTTTGTTAAGTTAAACAAAATCAATACGAATAAATTAATATATTTAGAATATTGGTCTAAATAACTAAAATGTTACCAGTATTTTGTGCATATCTTTTGAACGGTTTGCTCCAATATCCTAGCATATTGAATTCCATGTTTAAAGATTTAGACAAAGTTAATGATATAATAGATTTTGTAAAAAAAAAAACATTCATATTGATATAAACATAACATGAATATAGTCACCAAAATCACCACAATGTCTCCGTTGATTTTACCTTTATTCTAATTAAATATTTCATTTTAGTTTCTACATTTATATATATTCCATATTTTTGCAAGTTCATAAGATTTATAGTAAATCTCATTTGAAACACATGAGCCAGGGTACAACTGTAAATACTCGAGAATCATGCTAATTCTAAGGCTTCTGTTTCAATAACGATTCATTATGCTAGAATCTCACAAGTTTCTAGCTTCACGATACATGTGAATATCACATGATAGCAACCACTCTATTTTTTTTTTTTAGAGAGTTTAGACTTTTTCAAGAAAGTATTTTTTTACAGAGATTTTCTTTCGATCACCTAAGTCAAATCATAATTAGGAAAAAAAATTCACTTACATAATTTTATTCGCTTCCGTCACCTCTTTTTTTAATGTAAAGATATATGCCCACGTGTCAAGCGCCTAAACACTTATCAGCGGTGAAAGACATAAATGCCTTAAGTAATTGCATCAAAAAAAAAAAAAAGCCGCTTTGAAAATGGCCTACTTATGAGGACTGCGATTATGATCGTACTCATCACAAAAAGATTGCAGTATAGAGCACTGGCTTTATGAATGCAGTTCTCACAAAAATGCTTATTTATGAGGACTGCGATGTTATGTTTTTGAGTCTTTATATGATTGCGATCATGATCACAGTCTTTTTTATTAGGAGTGCGACTAGGACCACAGTATTCACAAAAATGTCCTATATTTAAGTCTTTATGAGGATTGTGACATCATGATCGCAGTTCCTACAAAATACTCTATTTCTGAGTCAGTCCTCATAAAGGACTGCAATCATGAGTCGCAATTCTTGTAGCAGCATTGCTATCATTAGTAGACCCCCATCCATTGACATCGAAAGATCCCTAATGCTTTTCAAATCTAACCATAAACAAAAAGTGATCGCGACTACGAACAACAAGATCTGCAAAAAGTCAATCCAAAAAAAAATTCAATAGATCTTCCAATCTCCACGGCGACCACCTGCACAGGTCGACCTGCGAATAATATCGGGGCCAAGGTTGAGGTGAGAGCAACATAGAGGTGACGTGGGAGAGTAAAAGAGAAAATAAAAATATATAAAGAAGTGGTGTGTTGATGATTTATCACCGATCAAATAACAGAGGAACACCGAGTCGAAGACTCGGTAGTGAAAGCGGGAGCGTAGAAAATCTACAACTAGCAAGTAATCACGACACAACCAACCAAGGAATACAAGATTTAATGTGGTTCGACAACGTGCTTACGTCTAGGGAAGAGGGGAGAAATATTTATTGAAGAAAATACAAGAGTTACAATGATATCTTTCTCACAACTCTCAATGATGGAATTCTAAAATTTCTCTTGAATTCTTGACACACCTTCAAAAAGCCACCCCTGAGAGGTTTATATAGACACCTGAGATGATTTTAATCCAACACGAACTCAAATTAGCACCTCCTTGGAGAAATAAGAAACCCGTATCCAAACTAAAATAGGAGACATATCTGTATTAAGAAACTGTCAAAAATCTGAATTCTTCTTTAATGAATATGAGACACTCTAAATACTAACATGGTGGTTGGAAAAATCAGTTTATGCTGACGTGGATGAATCTGTACCGGACAAAATTACGAAGACGAGGTTATTTCTAGTTATAAAGAGACGTAGGTGACATTGCAAAATTTTTCTTTTTATATATTGTATTATATTTTTATTTTAATTTTAAAATAATGAAACGAAAGGCCGGGGCCCGGTCTAGAATATCGGATCTTATCCGAACCGGGTCGCGTCTCGCATATCAACATACAGAATACGGCGGGGATTTTATTTTATTTGTTCGCATTTCCCAAGCTTCATGTACCTTCGACCATCAGCCAATCGTTCCCAAGCAAGGTGAGTTCTCATTCCCACCCCGCACCCCCACCCCGCACCCCCCCCCCCCACCCCCCACCCACCCCACCAACGACTTTTTAGATTAAAATTATTTTACAATAGCAATTTCTCATAGGAAATTATTGGAAATACGGGTCGCAGCTTTAATTACAGATAAGGGTTTCATTTTACTTTGCACGGGCCTTAATTTTCAAAAAAAAAAAAATCAGGTGAAAATTGTTCGCTTCAAAACTCTCACGGCTTGTCAGTCAAATCGCAAAAGATACACTTAAAGGTATCGTTTCTCTTACTCTGATTCCGAAAATTGAAGCTATAAAGCAGTTAATTCTTGTGTATTTGTTATGAAATGTCAGTCGTTTGTTATACAATTAACTGCGTTTATATAAGCAAGGTACCCAATTTTACTTTATTTCAAGGAATCAAGGCTGATTTCCTACTAAACTTTGTTCTGTAGGTCAATCTTCAATAAATAGACGCTGCTATTTGGTGGCTCTTTGAATAATTATTTATATCCCATGATTAATAATATTTGTACTCTTTGCATGCGTTTTCTTCTTCAATGATGCTATCACATAGAATTATTCGCCGAGCTGTCAACAGTTCTGATGGGCAAGGAGAGGCTGATTCTGCGTGTCTCTAATTGTATTTTGATTGGACTTAGTTATATACTATCAACTTTGAATTTTCTTCAGTTTTGATAGACTATAACGATTATCGGTCCCTTCAGATAAGGTCTGATTCTGAGAGACCATGTTATCGGTCCTTTAGCAAATTTTATCAATTATAACAATGATATCGATGCTAAACCAGGAATGATGATTTGCAAGCAGTGAAGAAATTTGCTTCAAACATAACTTTGTAGCTAAACTATCAAAATTATTACCAAACAGCGTACATGATATATCAGTTACTAGTTTCTTCTACAAGCTCTTCTACTAACCTTTTTAAAGTCAGAACTCCATAGTAATCTCACCCAACTGGATTTATCTACAAACTGAACATTCTCCACCGTTTCTTGTACCCCATGAGTCTAACTAATCTGGAGATATGACTAGCTGTTCCTCGACATGTTTGCAGGCTAACCATACACGTACAACACTCAAGCCAAATCCTTCAACATCCTTTGGGAAGAGTCTAAACTATCATTATACCCTACCTTGAGCATCCTTGTTTATGTCACCTTGTCATAACTTGAATAGCCACATTAATCATTCTTCACCTTCGGCACCCAGGACCATGTGTACATGTACCACTGATTCTGCTTGCCTGAGCACTCACCAGGCTTGCTTGTACTGTTCAGAATTGTCACAGTAGGATGGAATACCATTTTGGGGTTAGCCTACCTAAAGGTGTTGCCCTGTGAGACATTTACACTAGGCTAAGTCCACTTTGGACCAGAGGGTAACTCCCTCGGGTCTTGGCTGTTGACCACATATCGGTCCCTACCACTTTTCATGTTCAGCCCAAGCAGCCTATTCAGCCCAACCCAAGTGCTATGACTTGAGGGGCAAGCAACCTATCAAAGTGCATCATCCTTGAACAATATACCGGTACGGGAAGTAACCCTATCAGTAAGACTATGGATATGGCCCATGATCAATCTTTCTTTATTTAATACTCTACACACTTGTCTAGGTTTGTCTTGACTTCTGATTGAGCATTGGAACTCAGAGGGTTTACATGCTTGGAATAGCCTCATGCAACCTCAGTGTCATCCTTTATTGCATCTCAGGGAGTCGGAGAATTTATCTGGTGCTTATATAGATTAGCTATACGCTTCCTAGTTCCTACACTTTATAAGATGGGTCGAATTGTCTTGATCTCTCTTGGATCCTTAAAGGGGTGTAGGAGCAGTGTTCCAAAAATAGGTTTCATATTCGTGCGGTCCAATACTGAATAATCATTAATCGAATTAATCAGGGATAAGCAGAGAATCAAAATTGAATATTTTAAGATATTTAATTATATTTATACACAACTATATATAAATATATAAAGTTAATTGTTAAAATGCCTGAATATTATACAAGATAATATTTAGATGTGAAGTTATAAACCATGATGTGATGAACAATAAGACAATATGAATAAATAGTAAATGAAGAAGAAGAAGCAAGAGAGCTTATCTCCTCGCATTAGTAATTCAAGATTTCAAATTTTGCAACATAAATATAAATCAAAGAATTTACTTACAAAATAAGATAAAAAAAAAAATAGTCAATATCAATCAAAATAATGAGTTTTAAAGAATGACGGAGAAAGATTGCTAAATAAGTTAATTTGAAAAATAATCAAAAATAATAAAACTAAGTATCACTTTATGCAAAATCTACAATAATAAAATATCATAATTCATTTACTATTTAATAAATAATAGATTAATCAGGCTCTTAATCGTTTGGACCTGATTAAGCGTTCGATTAATCATTTTGGACCCAACAGCTGAGCGTATAATCAGAGCGTTGGGCTACCAACGATTAGGATTAATCGGCCGATTAATTAACCGATTAATTCGATTTTTAAAACACTGCTTCTCTGGTATTATGAATGTCCCCTGCTTGAGCATTAGGTTTCTTTTCACGTGCTTCAGTCGTGACATCTTATCTCGGATTGAGCAATTTGTTCTTCTGCTTAACTTTTTGACATCTTGTCATTATGTGAGATGATACAATCTACATGAAACAGTTCTATTTGGGACATATTTGTTTAAGGTCTCAACATGTCAGCTCTATTTGATGTAATACAATATGAATCGCAGTCACTTTCAAATTTGAAAACTAGGATTTAAAATTTGAATTGGGAATCTGGATAGAATTTTGAGCTTCACATCTAAAACTCAAGAGCAAAATCTCAAAACTTTAAACTGAAAATTTTGAAAATTTCAATCATTCAATAATCTCCAAAGAGAAGTCTTAGACCCTTTTTATAGGCTTTACAAAAGAGTATTAGGAAATAATTGATGTGGTACTAAATGCCCGCATAAAAGAAACACCACTAAAACAAATAAACTATAATAAAAAAATAGCTAAAACTAAAAGAATGCAACACATCGTTTCCTGGATCTAGAATAGACTCAATCAAACAGTCGTCTTAGCGGCGTAATGCCCTCATCACTTCCCTCGGGGTGAGAAAAACTTGAGCCCGTCGAGTGTGGTGGGAAGTCGCTGCTGGCTGTGGTAATGCTCCAGTAGACGAGATCAAGTTATAAGAAATTCTCAGTATCCAAGAATTCTTTGATTCAGGTCTCTTTTCCACTTAATAAGATAGCGTCGTGTTCCCTTGCCTCTATTAGAGACAATCGAATCATTCAAAATAGAATCTATATTTTCTTCTACATATGATAATTTTGGAGGAAGTGGAGGTAGTGGGGGGCTCTCAGAAGGTCCTGGGGTAGGCTCATCCATGAATGGATTAGATGGAGTATCAAAAGTACCTCTATATGGACCAAATCTTCAACATTAAAGTGTAATTAATGCTAAATTTCGGTAGGAGGTCCACCACATAAGCATTTGAATTGATCCTCTTGAGGATTTGAAACAGACTTGCGCTTCACGCGTGCAATTTCTTCACAGTTCTTGGAATAAACCATTTGGGTCTCAGGCAGATCATCACATAGTCACCGACATTAAATATTCTTAATCTACAGTGTAAATTAACAGAAAAATATATAATCAACATTATTTTTTATTTTTTCTATGATTGTCTTGTAATGCATGTATATGAGATGTGAATACATATGCAGAGTTTGATACCCTAGAATGATGATGAGGCATGAGAACTAAATCAATTGGTTGCGTAGGTTTAAAACCTGTCACAATCTCAAATGGACCAAAATTTGTAGTTCTATGACATAAAAAACAATTGCATGCAAATTCGGCCATAGACAAGATTAGATCTCAAGTTTTCAAATTCTTCCCAACGAGACACCTAAGGAGATTTTCCAATGTCCTATTGACAATCTCGGTTTATCCATCAGTTTGTGGGTAGGCCGTCAAAATTTCAGTTTGGTTCTCATTTTGTGCCTAGTGTTTGTCAGAAATAACTAACAAACTTAACATCTCTATCAGACATCATGGTCTTAGGCAATCCATACAGTTTGACGACATGATAAAAAAAGGACAACTACATAAGATGCATGTGAGGTTTTGGGACACATAATGAAGTGAGCCATTTTGGAGAATCTGTCAATCACTACTAGGATAGAATCACGTCTTTTCTGCAATTTTGGTAACCTAGTATAAAGTCTAAGCTCACGTCTTGCCAGGGCAACTATAGGGAGAAGAATGTAAGCACCAGCAATTTGTTTTTATTGTTTGGCCAGTTGACAAGGACGACACTGACCAATGATCTTAACATCTTTTTTCAAGCTCGGCCAGTAGAAATTATGCTTAACAACCTCAACCGTCTTGTTCTGGCCGAAGTGTCCAGCCAGTCATCCAGCATGCATTTCAAGAGAGGAAATCTTTGAGGGACGTACGAGAAATATATAGCTTATGAAATCTAATAGATATCTTTCTTGTAATAGAAGCCCGTCCATCTCTTGAACAAAACTGTTCCATAATACGACATATGTTTCTCTAAAGTCAGGACATGACTTATATTTCTTTCTCAATCTCTCTAACCCTATCACTTCTGCGCTCATAGCTACCAAAATTATTACTCGTTGGCTGAGCACATCAGCGACCTTATTTTCAACTCCTGTTTTGTGTTTGAAGACAAATGTGTAATCCTGGAGGAGTCCACCCACCTGCTATGCCTTGAATTTAACCTCTTTTGGGAGTTGAGGTATTTCAGCGCCTCATGATCTGAATACAATGCAAACTCTTGCAGTAGGAGATAATATCTCCAGTAGCGTAAAGCCTGCACAACCGTGTAAAATTTCTTGTCATTTGTGTATCGCTCGCGCGGGCGTCATTTAATCTCGCTGAAATAGATAACATGAGAGTTTCTGACTCAACACGCCACCTATTGCAAGTCTTGATGCGTCGCATGTTACTTTAAACACCTTCAAAAAATATGAGAGATGCATAATAGGAGCTTCAATCATCAACCTATTCACTTCTTTTTAAAAGCCTTGGTGGTGGTAGGATTCTACTAAAATCCCTCATTCTTTAAACTGTCGGTTATTAGTTCCATAATGGCGCTACAATTCTTTACCAACCCATAAAAACTCTTGACTTTCCTAATTGTCCTGGGTTGTGGCTACTCGGTGATTGCATTCACCTTCTCAGGGTCCGCAGAAACTTCTTCAGATGAAACCACAAATCTTAGGAAGATTATTATGTCTGTAAAGAAAGCACATTTCTTCGGGTTTGCATAAATTCCTCAGGTTGAATGTGCAAAGGACTTGCTCAGATGGTCCATATGTTGCTCATGAGTTCGGCTGTAAATAAGTATATCATCAAAGTACATCGACACAAATTTACCGATAAATGGCTGAAACAGTTGAGTCATCACCCTCATGAAGGTGCTAGAAGTATTGGACAGTCCAAAAGGCATAACTAACCATTCATATAGCCCATCTTTGGTTTAAATGCAAATTTTTATTCATCCCCTGGGCGAATTCTAATTTAATGGTACCCACTCTTAAGGTCAATTTTTGGAGAATATTGTGGCACCTGATATCAAATCTAACGCATCGTTAAGACAGGGAATGGGAAATGATACTTGATAATGATTTTATTGATTGCTCAGCTATCCACACACATGCGCCATGTACCATCCTTCTTTAGTGCCAAAAGTGCAGGAACTGCACATGGGTTCAAACTCTCCTTGACGAATTCTTTGTCAAGTATCTCCTCTACTTGTGGTTTTAAGTCTGCGTGCTCGGGAGGGTTCATTCTGTAATAGGGTCGGTTTGGCAGAGTTGCTCCGGAGGTAGGTCAATGACATATTAAATGTTTCTCATTGGAGGCAACTCATCTGGCAAATCCTTGAAGACTTCAGAAAACTCTTCAAGAATTGGTTTAATGTGTCCTGGGATCAGCATCTTGGTCTCTGGCTCAGCTTGTGCTACAAGTTTATAGCAAGTCGAACCCTCATTCAAGCTCTTTTCAATCTGATCTTGGCTATTCAAGTTCATGACCATCTTCCTTGTCTGACCATCCTTTTCAGGAGCTAGCGTCTTCACTTTTTCTTTGTCTTTATCAACCTTCTTTCTGAAGTTGGTGGTTTAGGTTGATACGATATTAGCTTCACTTTCTTGCCGTTATGGACGAACGAGAAGTGGCTGGTTCGTTCATATATGGTCACATCTAAGTCAAATAACCATGATCATCCCAAAATGATATGACAAATCCATATAGACTACGTCACACCACATGTTATCTGTGTACGTGACAAACTGAATGAAAATCTGATATCTCTTGAACATCATGGATGTAGCGTCGATACAGATGACCTTATAGGGATTTGGATTCTTCACCAGTTTGATCCCTAATGTGGTGATTAATTTCGGCGCAACAACGTTGATGCAACTGCCACTATCCACAATCACCTTGCAGCTCTTATTCTTAATTTTTTTTGCGTGTTTGGAAGATGGCAGTTCTTCTCTAGTCGTTGAGTTGCTCAGGTTGCGCTAACGTGCACCTGACTACTCCTAATTGGGCTCTGTCTTCACTAAGAGTTAGGTTCATCACTATCAAAGTTCTAATGCAGCTATTGAATTCACATTCTTCGACAGAGAGAGCCATCATCCTAGCCATCTTTGTTAGTGCACGATCACTTCTAGACCATTTCTTCTTTTACATCTTCTATGGGAACTTCCACTAAGAGGGTCTTGGTTTGACTCAGACACTGGCTCGCGAAGTGTCCATACCCTGACACTTATAAACACTGGGTACGTGGATTCACCTTCGCTAGTTCACTAACCGTTCTTTTCTCAGAGGTTGTCGGTTTTGCACTAAAAGAACCCGCTGGTTTGACACTTGAGAAACTGGAGGCACGTTTGCTCGGGCAAGAAATGATCAGCTAAAGCTAGGTTTGCTAACAGTTTGTGGTCTTAGAGCTATACCTAAAATCAGTTCTGTGAAAGTAGGATCCTCTAGTGTCATCTAAATCAATGACTAGCTGAAATGCTTGTTCTAGGATAGTGATGCCTCGAGCTATGATCTCTCGGCGGTAATCGTCCCTAAGACCTACCTAAACCTACATAGAGTCAATTTGGGAGATTCAGACTCGATTGTACCACACTGATTCAAATATTCATCAAACTTAGTGATGTAATCGGTGATCGATTTGTTTCCTCGAGTCAATCTATTCCACTTGTCTAGTAATGCTGACTAAAAGAAGATGGGCATATTTCAACATAAGCTTCTCTTTCATGTCCTCTCAAGTCTCAACTGCATCATCTCTTTTATATCTCATCATCTTTTTAAGGTTCTCTTAGTATTGTCTGACTTATCCAGTTAGCTTCATCATGACAAATCAAATTTTTCTAGATTCGGATATGTCACACCGACGAAAGTAGCGGTTCATAACTAATTGCTAATCTAAGCCTAAGAGTCTAAACGTCCGTCGAAGAAAGAAGCATCTACTTTTACGCTTTGATATACTAAGCATATGGGTCTTCTGTATTGTAGGGTTGGGCTCGCACACGCCTTGGTGACCTACTGTTATTTCGAGACTCGTTCTCCTCTGTGGTTCTTCTTTCGATGGTTTCTAATCTTTCAAGTCGTGTGGCTAAATCTCTATCATTGGCATCGGCCTGGTCTCTAAACTCTTGTAGTCGGTCCATCTGATCCATTCTTGAAATGAGTGTGTTAGTGTATCCTTCAGACTAGGGCCTATGCAGAGTTTTCTCCTACTGAAAAAGTATTTCCATATCTAGTTGGCATAGAAGTTTCTAACTAATTCTAAATGTAAACTACACTAAGGTGAGATGTATGCTATGCAGAATAAATCAGAGATCAGGTTAATGACAAATAATATCAACTTTAAGTTTTGTTGATCAACATGTGATTAAGAAAATGTAATGTTGGACAGTGATTAAACTACATGTGCTATTACAATAAATTTCAAATCAGTTCAAGTGATCACAATTCAAGTTAATTGAGTTGCACAATTAATATCAATTTAGGTTTTCACTCAAAGTCAGTCAGATTCACACAAACTCACCTTTAATTGACAGCAATCAATAGGTTCTATCTTATGACAGTTGAAGGAGCTAACTTTCTTAATTAAGAGACAGAAATAACTGAATACAAACTTCAACGATTACCTGAGAGGTGACTAAAGCTCGAACCTGGATATGAAGGCTGTAGACGCATAGTACTGATCTCCACGGGCATGCTGCTTTAAAAACGGCTCGATTCGGGCTTGAAAACAAGCTCATAATGACATTCGGAACAACTGAGCTGAGTTGAACTGAATCAGACGAGTCAACTTGTTTGGACACATATATTGCATAATTATTATTGCATTCCTATATTCATTCTGTAATAATTCCTACAAATTCAAATGTTCTAATGTCCTAATTCATGTAAAGTATGACAAAGAGAAGATAAGCATGAATCCTAACCAAATAAATCTAAAAGTTCAAATCAAACGGGGTTTGACTCAAATTCAGAGAATCTAGAGGCTATCTTATATGAGGATTGGTTTTACCAGACAAGATAAACTATAAAAATTCAAAAAAAATGAATATTAAAGACCCTATTGGTTTTGCTGAGGATAAATGGATAGAGAGAAGATCAACGGATGAGATGAAACAATTTAGATTCGGATTCAGACTAGATAAATTTAGCATTTTAATCATAACTTTCGCTATCGAAACTCAAATCTGATGATTCAAGATGATCCAGAAAGAAGACTTAAAGGGCTATAATTCCTATGTTGATTACTGTTCTAATTCTATTATTTGATAAGTTATATTCAGCAATCAACTCGCCAACAAGCTGCAGATCATAATGAATTTACACAAAAAATTCTGGATAAATCAAGTCAAATTTGGAGATAAGGAGAGGATTAAAATTCAGAAAAAACCAGCTCCTATCTCCCTACACTCTTCCTTATCCCTATTCTTCTATAAATATCTGTATTCATTGAGAGAGTGGTACACCAGAGAACTGAAAAGCCAGAAAAAGAGAGTTTTGAGTTTGTAATGCGAGATTGAAAAGATCAAGGGCTTTGTAATGGTGCTTATTGAATAAAATTCAGAATTCCTCTTCAAGATCTTGCAACGTTCAGTTTAAGTTTTCTTTAATTTTTCTTTATTTTTATGCTATTCTTTTCTTTTTAATTGCATATTTGATTTCACGAAGTCATCACCAATCTTATGCATGTTCTTTTCTCTTTTCTTTTATTATTCTTTTGTTTTCAGCATCGTTTGGAGGAGGGAGGCATCAAGGCGACGATAAGGAACAAGTCACCGGTTTCGTCGTCTTCTTTCTTTCATCTCATACTCTTAAGTTATTTCTTCATCACCTTCTTAATTGATCTTCGCACAAGATTGGTACTGTTTTAATTTTTGTTTTCTCATAGTTCTTTGCTTTTCTTAATTTTTTTTATTCTTAGACATCTTTAGTTTTTAAAACCATCATTACACCTTCCTTCAAAGGATTTCTCAGTTAGAATAAGATAAACATTAGATTTTTTTAAAAAACTAGATTTTTAAAAACAAGTCTATGTAGATTTGATCCTATACTTGCCACTACACACTTTGCTAAAAAGATTCTAACAAGTTTAGGTTTCATAACTTATATATGGTTTATAACGATAATAACTTTTCGAATTCTCATGAACTTCGAACAATGAACTGTTTTTGGCGCCGTCGGCGGGGACTTGTGAAAATTTTTTTTTTTTAAAAATCAACATTTAATCTTCTCTAGTTTCATTAAAAAAATTTTAAATTTTTTTAAAAATAAAAAAATAACTAAAAAATTCAGAAATTAAATCTTTTAAAAAATATTTTTCAAAATTCAAAAAAATTTTATTATTATTTTTTATCCCTAAGGTTTAATTTAAAAATTGTCTTTTACAGGGATATTGCATGAACAATTTAAGAATTGCATAATGCTTGCTTATGACATAATTGCATCGCTAAATAAAAATAACATTTACTTGCTTCAGAGTCGTAAAAAAGGTTAGTATTTTCTAACTCTACCTATGAATCTCTTGTCAGCGGGGTTTTGGAGGTGCTTATTGATTGAACTTTGTGCGGCATTAGTGCATATTTGCATAAAAAGATCTAAGAGCTGTCCCCCTCATATAAGTCGGGATTTCATCAATCGTTCCTTGGCTCAAAAATCACAACCGCATATAAGTTTTCCCAAACTTGAACTAAATTTAAAATCAATTAGAAACTTGACCACTAGGAATTCGAGCTCACTAAGTGGATTCATTTTGGGAATACTCGGTGATTACATTCAAGTGCGCGAGAGTTGGCTTTCTTATCTAGAAAGGGTGACTTAGCCACTGCGGCGGTGCTTGGCCTAGAAGAAGGACAATAAACTTCCTTATCTAAGAAAGGATGGTTGAAATTAGTAAGCATCCAGCCCGGGGGAGAACCGAATCGCTTATTTGACGGCTTTAACTGGTCAGCCCACAATCTGTCCAACCCAGTTAGGAGCTGTCTACTTAGGGAGAATTCTATTCTCTTAAGATTAGTGGTTGAAAACCTAATTACCTTTAAATTAAATTCAAGATAAAGAAAACACTTGATTACAATTATTGGTTTAGTCATTTGTATGTGCAACAAAAAATAAATAAATATTAAGTTAAAAAGATCAATTTCATCCATCCCTCTACCCTTCTATCATTTGAAATTCTTCTCTCCCATGGCCTATCCAAATCAAGGGTTTACAACTTTTATCATGATAGGTCATTTCCTCGTTCTCATCCACCATCCTCACCTCTGAGTTTTCATGGCCACAGCCCACCTACTAGTTCATCTTATCATTATCCTCTCATGTGGTGCCATCACTGCTATGATTCATCTCATCCTTCAGAACAGTGTCCTTCAATAGGGTATTCGTTAGGACTAGGTCAAAATCAATTTGACACATTTCAAGGACCCACGAACGAACTCTATCTATCAAACTTCAATTCTGACGGTGGAATTGTCCTTAATATTCATGGGATCAATCATATCAATCAAATTGGTCCTACACTGAACCATCACTTCCATCTTGGGGATTTGATAATAAACATGAAGATTTGTAGAGTACATTAGACAAAAGTATAGAAATCATGCAACAGTATATATTTCAAAATAATCAAATTAATCAAGAGCTAATCGAGAGAAGTACTCGCAGAGATATGCATTTTGATGAAATAACGACTTATCTCAATCAACCTGCTTCAACCCCAATTCCAGATCAAACTTAAGAGTTCCATCAGTGCTATCAAGTGAACCAATTGGACATACCACAAGAGTCCACACCACATGTTGACTCAAATCTTGAACCAGTACCCTCATAATTTCACTTAAACCAAATTAAAGAGTTGAATAGGATGTTAGAGATATCCTTGAGCTTAACACCCGTCTTGCCATGAGCCATTAATTGAACAATTCTTTGATGATGATTCAATATTTTTAGATGAATTGGTTAAGAATGATTCGGTAATGCACACAACTTCTTTGAAGCATGTTGATCATAATATTGAGGATGTATGCATGTATGATGAGCCTATATTTCTTGAAAAATTATTTAAGGATGAGTGGTTTGAGAAAACATGTGTTGAGGAGCTCAAATCTAAAGTTTCTTCTGGAAAAAAAAAGAAATTTGATTTGAGTATCTTCACCTTTGATGAGCCATCTAATAATCAATCTTTAAAAAATGAGTTGAGGTCAATAAATAAGACGAAAATGATCAAGGTCAAGTAGAGGATTTCAAAATTGACACACGTTTAGAGTCTACTGTAGGCAGCAAAATAAAAAAGAATTAGTTTCTCCTTATTTTTATGGGATCACAAAATTAATACAACCATTGAGGCTTCTGATGAACCCGTGAATACTTTCTCAACTGTCTGGATCAGCTCTTCCATTTAGATGAGAGTAAGAATAGGATGGATGAAGTGCTGAAAGATATCAAACTTGTCAAAATTGACATTCCACTCCTAAATGTGATTAACCAATTGCCTGCCTATGCCGCATTACTCGAGAAATTTTCACTCAAAATTAGAAAAATCTTGGACATATATTTTAACATTCTCAAATGCATCATTGTCCCACTTAAAGATCACACAAGAAAACTATTCAATTTTCTGGTCCAACATCGGAAGGCCATACATAGAGGTTGAGTGACATGTGATTGTGTCTGGCTGAAGACGTTAAACTTAGCGCTGCTAGGAAGCAACCTAGAAATGTTTTTTTATAGAAAGTTTATTGTTCTTTTTTTCCTTTCTAGAGTTTCTATTTCTTTTCTATAGGGAGATGCTTTTATCCAGATTTGGGGGTGTACCTTCATCTTTTTATTTTACTCTTATTCCTAGCTTATATGCTTATTGCATCTCCCAAAATACTATCTACCCCTCACCTTGTTCATTTTCAATGCTAGCATAATGAGCATACATTTTAACATTGAGGACAATGTCAAATTTAGGTGTGAGGGATGATTCTAACATAGGTTTTTAGGTCTTCTAAAAAATAAAAAAAATAATAAATAAAAATAAAAAACTTTGTGAAAAAATAATACTTTGACGTATTTTTGCAAGAAATTAAGTTAATTTTAATGGATAAAAAAATCATAATTAGGATTCTTATACTTAGTTGAAATAAGAATATTTGTTAAATTTCTAAAAATAGGAAGAAAAATTAAAAAAGTAATATAGTATGATTTTATCTTGATAAAATATGTATCTTTTATATACTTACATGCTTAGGGTTCAAAAACAAATATTCTTATGCCTTAAAAAGAAGAAAAAAAGAAAAAGAAAAAATATTTTATATATAATAACAATCCTCTGATTAAGCTGAATTTTTGTGCCTCTCATAAAGCATGATTATTCACGTAAAAGCGGTTCATATCACCAAATAAATTCTTAGTTTGTGGCCTTATTTGCTCGAGTTCTAAGTCATTGGGTGTTTTCTCACCTGGTACCCTAAACCGTCTCATTTGGGAGTCACTAATTAAGGCTCGTTATATGGGCAAATTAGAAAGCCAAAAAAAGCTAAGAAATATTACCGCCAATAATATACATAAATAGGCATAAGAGTTAGAGTTGAAAAATTTTAGTCAAAAATTCACGTTCACAAGATGCATATGACTTAAGGTAAAATAATAGACTAGATGAGAATAAAATTTTATTCGTAACCTTAATTAATAACAAATATTTGAATAGAGGTCAAGTCTAGGGATGAACAGTTTAATGCTTCTAAATCTATAACTACAAGTTGCTTAATACTTGTAAAAGCACTTCAAATATTCTCTCCTCTTTTCAAAATGCATTTTTCGAAAATACTAACAAATTGTTTCTTTTCTTTATAGATTTTGTGGGGTAATTCACTGAAAACCCTCGGGAGATTACAACTCCTCTCTAGGGATAACCTAGAGGTTTAAAGGCTTGTTACACTTACTAAGTGCAATCGCGTGATCTGCGAAAGTGGTCTAATAAAAACTTTAGGTTGGTTTTGTTTTGCTCGAGAACAAGTAAAAGATAAGTGTGTGGGTGTGTTTGGATACATATACTGCATAATTATTATGGCATTTTTACATTCATTCTATAATAATTCGTACAAACTCATTTTGTCCTAATGTCCTAATTCATGCAGAGTATGACAAAGATAAGATTAGTATGAATTCTATTCAAATTAATCCAAAAGTTCAAATCAAACGGGGATCGACTCAAATTCAGAGAATCTAAAAGCTATCTTATCTGAGAATTAAATTTACCAGATAAGATAATACTATAAAAATTCAAAGGAAAAATGAATTTTTGAAGACGATATCAGTTTCGTTGAGGATAAATGGATAGAGAGAAGATAAACGGATGAGATGAAGCAATTTACATTCGGATTCAGATGAATATATTTTAGCATTTTAATCATAACTTTCGCTATCGAAATTCAAATCTGATGATTCAAGACGATCTAGAAAAAAGACTTAAAGGGCTACAATTTCTATGTTGATCACTGTTTCTAATTCTATTATTTGATAAGTCATATTCACTAATCAACTCGCCAACAAGTTGCAGATCAGAATTGAATTTTCACAAATTTTTTTGGATAATCAAGTCAAGTTTGGAGATAAGGGGAGGATTAAAATTCAGAAATAGCCAGCTCCTTCTATCTCCCTACGCTCTTCCTTATCCTATTTTCTTATAAATACATGTATTCATTGAGAGAGAGGTACACCAAAGAGCTGAAAAGTCAGAAAAAAAAGAGTTTTGAGTTTGTAAATGCGAGATTGGAGAAATCAAGGGCTTTGTAATTGATGCTTATTGAATAAAATTCAGAATTTTTCTTCAAGATCTTACAGTATTCAGTTTAAGTTTTTCTTTAATTTTCTCTTTATTTTTTTATACTGTTCTTTTCTTTAAATTGCATATTTGATTCCATAAAGTCATCACTAATCTTATGTATGTTCTTTTCTCTTTTCTTTTATTAGTTCTTGTTTTCAACGTTGTTTGGAGGAGGGAGACATCAAGGCGACGACAAGGAACAAGTTCACGGTTTTCATCTTCATCTTCCCTTCATTTCAAACTCTTAGGTTATTTCTTCATCACCTTCTTTAATTGATCTTCCCACAAGGTTAGTACTGTTTCAAATTTTTTTTCCTCATAGTTTCTTTGCTTTTCTTATTTTCTTTTATGTTCAGACATTTTTAGTTTTTTAAACCATCATTACACCCTTACCTTCCTTCAAAGGGTTTCTCAGTTAGAGTAAGATAAAAATTAGATTTTTAAAAAAACTAGATTTTTAGAAACAAGTCTCTGTGTATTCGACCCCATACTTGCCTCTACACACTTTGCTAAAAGATTCTAGCAAGTTTAGCTTTCATAACTTGTACATGGTTTAACAACGATGGATTTCTTCATGAATTTCGAACAGCGAACACAAACTCACTGAGTCAGGTTGAGTCAACTCTGCCGAGTTGGGGTCGGCTCGGGTTTGAGATGGGGCTCCAGATCGTCTCGGCTCAACTCAGGGTCTGCTTGTCGAGCTGATGATGTCAACGATTGAGCTGCTGACATCAGCAAGTGAGCCGACTCGTGGGCGGGTTGGATTCAAGTTGTAACGGGTCGGGTGACGATGAGAGCCGTCTTCAATTGAATTGATGGTGGGTCGGGTACGATTGGCCTTGAACCGATGTGTAACCCAACACAAGCTAGGGCTTCTCTGACCTAATGTCGACGAAAATCTGGCGGCGGCCCGATGGTGGCAAGATTCTGACGTTGGTGACAAGGCGATGGAAGGAGGGGATCGACAGATCTGGAAGAATATCAGGGCGTTGCAATCAAGGCTGCGACAGCTTCCCTGGAAGCAACGATGACACAACACTCAGTTGACGAGGCAACGGGCTCTCTGGCTCATGGAGATCTGATTGTCGATGACGACGACGGGGCTGAAGACGACAGGGTCGACGAGGACTTGCAATGTAGGTGGGGGAAAAGGAGGAAAAGGAGGTCATGGCGAGGATGTGAGCTCGTCGGTGATGTGGAGATTTGATGATCTCATGATGGTGCACTGGCGACAGTGATGGGGGTGATTTGATGCCGTCGAGGTGGAGATCTCGCGAACAGCGCGAGGGTGAGGGAGGTGGCTTTTGAAGCGGAGGATGCGGTGATGGAAGAAAAGGAGGACGAGGGCACCGGGATGGTGGCGAAGCGTCAGGTTTGTGGCGGCGGGTGGATTAGGGTTTGATTTGGTGGGGAGAGAGAATGAGAGGAAGAAAATGAATACGAATTTTGGTTCTTTTTTTCCTTTTTTTCTGTTTCTTTTTTTCTGGTCAGATCTAGGGCTTTTTTTTTTTTTAAATGTCTAGAGTTGATTGGAACTAGGGTTTGGAAAAATGCAGAAGATTTGAAGGGGATTGAAAATCAATTGCTCTGATATCAAATTGATGTAATACAATATGGATCACAATCACCTTCAAATTTGAAAACCAGGGTTTAAAATTTGAATTGGGAGTCGGGATAGAATTTTAGGCTTCACACCTCTTGCACGAAGCTTCACACCCAAAACTCAAGAGCAAAATCTCAAGAATTAAAACTGAAAATTTGAAAATTTCAATCATTCAATAATCTCTATAGAGAAGTGTTGAAGCTTTTTATAGGCTTTACAAAAGAGTATTTCCAAAAAATAATCAATGTGGTGCTAAACGCTCACATAAAAGAAACACCGCTAAAACAAAAAACTAAAATAAAAAATAGCTAAAATCAAAAGAATGCGACACACTGTTTCCTAGATCTAAAATGGAATAGACTCGATCACACAGTCGTCTCAGCGGCATGATGACCTCATCACTATTTCTGTTATCATATATAATTGAATTGCTAAGTGCTGCTCCCACAGGACCCATAAACCCGCATGCACGATCATGCGTGTGTGTATGCACGTGCACACACACAGATACACACTTGCGGCCTATGCACATGTAGAGACTTAACACATGCACATATAGCAGATATTTTAAACAAAGTAGCCCAAGCCTCTGAGTGAGAATGATAGACTAGTGTTGGTTTACTCACATTGATCACTGTTATTCTATCACGCTTTCTTATCTAAATATCATTAAAGCACAATTTTACTATTGTTTTCCTGAAAATCGTGCAGAATATCTGTGACTTTTGTGAACAAAGATGGAGAGGAACAACAATCAAGGTTCCTATTGGAATGTCAATGCTAGAAGCAGCTCACCAGAATGACATAGAGCTGAAGGTGAGTTTATCCTGTCTAAGCAATTCAGTATTTTTTGTACCTTAAGCTTGGATACTATGAAGGTTCACTTGCTAATAAAACTTTTGATATTATAATCTCAGGGGCATGTGAGGGTTCACTTGCTTATTCTACTTGTCATGTGATTGCAACGGTATTCCCTTGGTAAACCTAACCTCTAGAAGAAAGTTAGATATTTAAGTCATAACTCTGTGATACCATGTACTGTTTTTTATGCATTGTTTGCCTATTGATGTGTTTTATGATGTGGACTACTACAACAAATTAGAAGAACCAACTGATGAAGAAAATGACATGTTAGACCTGGCATTTGGGCTGACAGATACGTACATCACTCAACCACACTGATTCCTAACCGATTCCTAATCATTGAATGAAATTCTCAAATTATTCTCAACTTTTTATTATATTTGTGATTCTATAATTTTTCTTTAGTTGCTCGCTAGCTACACAAATCGAGCTTGTTTATCCAGGATTTTAATGACTTGCTCATAGGATACTTCACAAGTTACATGCAACACTAAGAATATTTGGAAAGGCCTTATTTGTTTTTTGTGTCATGTTCAACCATAAATTTTTAATTTATCAACATATTCCTGAAATTTTTGAAGATTTTGTTGAATTTTTCTCGTTTCATACTCTAGCTTAGCCTTAACCCTGCGCGGGTACTTCTTGAAACTCAACTTTTTGAGTCTGTTGTTATTCCTTATTGAGTTCCCTGTAATTTGTATTTATCCACTTTTTACAGATCCTGTCTTGGTTACCAAGTGATTGCGCAGCCTTAACTTGATGGAATCCGCCTCGTACTTCCTGCAGCTACCCGAAACTTTGCTGTTGATGGCTATGTACCAAAGCCACACTGAGATTAAAGTCTGCATTGACGAGCGATTGCAAAGCCTGAACTTCATGGAATCCTCCTTGCACCTCCTGCAGCTACCTACAACTTTCTTGCTGATGGTCGTGCACAAAAGCCCCACACTGGCCTACTGAGAGTAAAGTTTTGCACCAAACCTCAGTTTTGTAGCATACGTGTAATATATTGCATCTAAATAATAGAAGTTAAATAGTTTACAACATTTGTGTCATTGTTGTACAATGTATACGTTATGCAACTTTCCAATTTAAATTCCAGCATCAGATCGAGAACAATATGGGAAGTGCTTCTTGTCATGTACCTGATCTTCATGGATACTGGTCGGATTGATGATCTTGTTGATGTTCTGCGATTGGTTTCATTCTCTTTTTAAAGATTTCATCGTCTACGTTTAAGAAACAAACAATTCTGGGTTTGCAACATCTTGATTCACAGAATGCTGTGGCTCGAGTTGTTTGACTTGAATATCTTCTCAAATTTGATTTCTATGGCCAAGGCGGTTATATAATGCTATCATTTTTTTTTCTACAGGCAAAAATCTGGGAATGATTCCATCTTTGTTTGAAAGCGTTTGTTCCAGTAGATTACTGTGGGACAACGGAAAGAGGTAAATGTTCTTGCAATAATTTTTAAGGTTTCGAGTTAATGGAATTCATCAAATGATCAAAATGACAGTGCTTGCTCTCATCATCATATTTGCAGGTGTATACTGATTGAGAATATGCTGACAGTCATCGCAAACATAAAAATTTGATGCAAGAAGTTACAGCTAGTTTGATGATCCAAATGGAACTAATTTGTTGAAAATTTAGGCACATGAATTACCTTAAAACTTTTAAGTTTGGGTGAACAGGCCTGGTTTAGCAGCAAGGTAATGTTCCAAAACCTCAGTTTGAGAGAGTTTCAGGTTCAAAATGGGGTTACTACTGAAAGTGGGTCTTGTTTGGAGAGTCAAGATGGAGTTACTGAAAGTGGCGTTTGGAAGCCCTCAAATCTTGTAAAACCGGTGTTATCGACCCTTCAGTTTGAGAAGATTTTTCTTTTAACTTAAACGTAACCCCCGGTTTCAGAAACTATGTCGCCAAACGGCCAAACGAGGCATGAAAGCATTCATGAACCAACCCATTTCCCACCGATGTTTGTCCAGAAACGTCCTACAGTTAGTAAGGCCTGATTCAGTGATAAAACAACACTTAAGTCAGGTAATGAGATATTTTAAGTTTGGATTCAGCCTCTGTGAAGAAATGAGTCAAGGTAAAAATCGGTGTGTGTTGTAACTTGTTACAAACATAACAATTCTAGCTTGATGCATTTTAAGTCATCAATGTTTCAACGGTTAAGGTTTTAGCCAGTATTTCAAAGTTCAAGAATTTTAGCACAAACAGTGATTGTTTGGGAGTGTTAAGAGAAGTAATTTTCAGATTGCCAATGGAAAATGGATCCTCTCCATGGTTTTGATTGTATCATCCTTTTGTCACGGCTGAGATGAAACAGATTTTAAAGTGCATTTAGTAGAGTATACAAGTACACTTATGATCCAACAAGTGATAGTCGAAACAACTATATTGTTTAGTAGGAGTATTAATATTAAAATCACGAGTATTAGCATTATGGATGAATGTTTTGTCCTCCATCACCAACATTGTCATCATCAGTAATTTTCTATTATTCTAGTTAACATAGGAGCTAGACATCTTGTGGATCACTGATCTAATTAGCATTACTTTTTTTAATAATCTAACTCAAATGGAGGAGGAATTTCTAACTCCAAAATTTTCGAAAAAAAATAAGAGCTTAAGTGAATAAATAGTTTTTAGAAATCTCAATGTTACTCTCCTCATCAGAGTAACAATTACATGCTAACTTTTGTTCTTTCTAGATTTTTTTTGTTCTTTATACGTATTTGGCAAGAGCTAGCAAGAGTTAGCACTCTTGTTACCAAGCCAGCCCAAATCAAAGTTACCCGCACAGAAATAAATATGCGAAGATTTTAGGCTAATAAAAACAAACT